>QJPP01001469.1:0-192373 GCA_003996215.1 Jaltomata sinuosa
ACACATGTGACGAACCGTCAGCTAAACCGTCAGGAAGAAACACTTCACTGTCTTAGAGTGACGGTCGGTGCGACGGTCCGTCACACCTGTGACGGCCCGTCAACAAAACCGTCACTCCGAGACAGTAGGTATTAGTGAGTATTTTTCTGTTCTCACATGTTTGAACTCGTTCACGTGCAGGTACATGGCCCCTAAACAACAACCGCATCACGGTCAATCACTAAAGAAGAAAGAAAGGATCGCTACAACTCGGACCCTAATTGATGAACCGAGTAGCGACGAAGAAATAGTTGCAGCCCCGACTTACCAAACCAGGCTAGTTAAACGAAGAACCACCCAAGTCTCCCAGTCTGAAGAGGAGAGTGGGTCATCTAGCAGTGAGTCGGGGAGCGGTAGTGGATCGGATGAAAGTGGTAGCTCCAGCCCCAATTCGGAGGATGTAGGTGGTCCCGAAACCACTAAAATTGCAGGGAGTGCACCCACGGACAGAGAATCGATCCGGTGGGCATTTAAGGAGGCTCAGAAGCACTATCTTGATGGTCTTACCAAAACGATGTCGAGAAGCCACAAAAGACCGATAGCTGAAGAAGTGCAAATCATGGCCACAGATCTGCCTGAATACCCAGTTCTTCAGACACAGTACCAGAGGTATCAGCTCGAGTGGATGAGCTCGCCCCCGGGATTCTATTATCCAGAACTAATCTGGGAATTCTATGCCAACTATTTTGCACTATTGGAAAGCAAATGTGAGCCAGGAAAAGGGGTCAAATCAGCACCAAGGCAGGACAGGGTGCCAGTTCGGGGTAAACAAGTGGACATCTCACGGGAAATGATCAACAGAGTCCTCTTTGGCCCGGAATACATCCCTCCACCTGACATGCCAGAGTTCCATGACAAGATTTCCAACGCCTACTCGCAGAGACCGTGGTTGGCCCGAACATTTACTGATGGCTCACCTTCTTGGCTAACTCAGAGGGGACGGATATCAAAGCAATCACTAAGCTTCATAGCCAAGTTTTGGTGGGCGGTTGTGCGGCTCAGGTTATTTCCAACATGAGGAGACAATAATTTGGATGAGGGAAGAGCCATCCTTGTAGCAAGCTTGATAGCCGGGTACCTCATCAACTTCGAAATGATAATTGCAGACGAGATGCGGACCAGGGCCATCAAAACTACTTCTTCTTTGCCGTTCCCGTGTCTAGTGACTGAGTTATGCAGGCGTGCAGAGGTGCCGATATGGGATGATATTGATAAGCAAGTGGCAGCGTCATCAAAGCAAAATATCGACAAATCCAGGGATGACACTAAGTTTGAAATAAGAATTCATAAGCCTCAGATATTCGAAGAGCCAACCACAACCACCTCCGAGGCAACAGATACCCCATCAGGCACTGAAATGCCACTTGCGGTGTTTGATCCGATAACTTCACAGACAACGAGAGCTACTGCTGAAAGCTCTGGCACTGCGGCAAGGCCTCCTCTACCACCAGAATATCACATGAACCCCCGAAACTTTGCTAAAATGGTGCAAAAGCAAAAGCAATTGGATAAACAAATTGCTGCATGGACGGACTTGTTTAAACCCACCATTGATGAAGCAATACGGGAGGCTCTGAAGCCATTTGAGGGGCTACGCGCAAGGGTAGATGCCATGGAAACCCGGATGGATGCAAGGCTAAACGAAATGAGCATCCCGGACCTGGCGAGATTTGAGGCGGAGCTAAAGAAGGTGAAAAATGATATCACAGTCCTCAAGCAAGAAAAAGCATTTTATGAGGAGACTTCGGAGTTCGTGGACTTGGACGAAGAAACCACGATCGTGGATTTGATGGGTCGGCCGCTGAAAATTAGTGAACCCCAAGCAGGTGAAAGTGGGGTAAAGAAATCAAAGAAGAGGAAGCACAAAAAGATATCAGCTGAGGAGGACGAATTAGAGGTCGCGAAGCAGCGATCGGTAATAGATGAGCAGCTTCAACTGGAAAGAGTGCGTGCCCAAGCAGGTGGGGCATCTTCCAGTGCAGTACCGGAGTCCGAAAAGACCCCAGATGTTGATGAGCCGCATTCGGAAACCTAGGTTTCTCAGGTACCCCTATTCCTTTATTCTGAATATCTGTTTTCTTGAGCATTGAGGACAATGCTAAATTCTTTTGTTAGGGGTAGGAGTATCACCACCGGAGGTTTTTGTTGCCGTGTTTCTTTTCCTCCGGTGTGCTATCTAGTAGAACCGGCATGTTTAGGTTGTCGTTTAAATTTTAAAATTATGTTGTGATGTCCGTAGCAAGCATGGCTTTTTGAAAATTGAACTAAAAGGAGCCCCCTCTGAAAATTTTGATTTTGTACTTATGTTTGAAACAATTGACTGTTCTGGATCCTTGAATGTCATTGTGTGGTTATGATTGGAATAAGTATGCTTAAGCCGAACTGTTGTTTTGATAGTTGGTAATTGTATGGTTTCTTGGTGCCAAGTGTGTGTGAGCGTATTGTTATAAATTCTTACTCTGTGCATGCATCTAGAACTTGTCCGGTCTATTTTGTTAAGTTTGAAGTTGGTTGCTTAGGAAAGGATCACAGGCCCTTTTTGTGTGCAGTCCACTTAACCTATAAGACCGTCCAAATGTAAATAATCCCTTTGATCCCTGTTTGAGCCATAATTGACCCTGTTCATTCAATAACCTGTCACCGTTCCTGTTTAACTTTGAATCCCTGTTTTGGCCCTGGTCCTTCCTTGGACATCGTGCACCTCAACGCAGGCAATCAGCCTAAGTTGAGGGTGGCTACTATAGAGGTGATAAGAAAAATAGGATGTATAAGATTGGTTGTGGATAGAATGAAAATTCTGGGTGCGTGTCTTAGAAAAGAAAGATAAAGAAACAAAAAAAAAGAGATGAAAAAGAACGAAAAAAGAAATAAAAAGAAGTGTCAAAATGAAGAGGCCGCACCTATAGCTAGAAAGAAGAAAATAAAGAGGTGAATAAGGATGGACAAAGTAAACTTATGTGGAAATAGTAGGTCGGTGATTCCAAGGAGGGTTTAGTCACTATTCCCCAAACGTATCCTACCTGCACCCGAAGCCTCATTACAAGCCAAAACAAGTCCTGTAGTGATCCTGAGCGGCTTTCTGAAAAACTGAAATAGAATAGTAAGGGCAAGCCTATGGCATCGCATGTGCATTGTTTGAACTCGTTTGTGAGTGTGAGCGCCTTACCTAGTCCTAAATCTTGTGTGTGGGACTTCTTTGCGGTGAGGGCACCAAGATTTCTGTATTGTCTATTGACTGTTAGGATAGCTGCGCATGTGTATGCATAATATTCTATCATATCGGAATGACATGTTTGGATCCTTGCAAGTTAATGTTTCATACATTTGTGTGCTACCGGGGGGGATTGATTTAAATTGATTAAGCTGTTGAATGGCCATGATTTGCTAGTGACACGAGTCTTAGTTGAGTCGTCTTTTTGTTTTTGGTGTCATGTTGCTTGAGGACAAGCGAACGTTTTAAGTTGAGGGTGTTGATGTGCCGCCATTCTACGACACTTTTGACTCCTTTAACTAAGAATAATCGTGAGTTTTCAAGCAACCGTTGTCGTTTTTGATGTTTTTATGTTGTATTCGCAGGAAATATAGACAAGGATAAAAAGGAAGTAAAAATACGCAAGCTAAGTAACAAAGGTTGAGCTTGACGGAGGACCTGACGGACCGTCGCGTATGTGACGGACCGTCAGGAGAGCCACCAAACCTGGCAGCTGCTAAAGGAGCCACTGGATAGCAGCGACGGTTGGCGTGACGGCCCGTCACACCTTTGATGGACCGTCAGCCAAGCCGTCAAGTTAGAGCTCAAGGAGATCCTACACTAGATAGCGGCGACGGTTGGCGTGACCGCCCGTCACACCTTTGACGGACCGTCAGCCAAGCCGTCAAGTTAGAGCTCAAGAAGAGCCTACACTGGATAGCAGCGACAGTTGGCATGACGGCCCGTCACACCTTTGATGGATCGTCAGCCAAGCCGTCAAGTGAGAGCTCAAGGATGGCACGCACTGGATAGTAGCAACGGCTCGGGGTGACGACCCGTCGCAGTGGCGACGGCCCGTCAGGCGACCCGTCAACGCGATGCGGGATCCCGAAAATCCTATTTTTGGACTTTATTTCCTGGACTACTATAAATACCCTGTGTTAGGTTTATTTTATTTATTCATTTTACAAAATAGTTTTAGGATATTTTTGAGCGACTTTGGAGAGGAAGAAACACAACAAACACGTTTGTCTTCTTCTTCAATCTTGTTCTTCCATTGTTCTTGGGATCTTGGATTCTTGTTCTTGGATAAATTGGAGCTTGTGTTCATTATATTGTAAGATTCTTTTCGCTTTATTATGAATATAAATCTCTTCTCTTTTCCTAATAGCATGAGTAACTAACTTCCCACAACTAGGGTTGTGGGACCCATGGCAAAAGTAGCAATACAATAAAAGAGAAGGCATCTCATCCGAAAATAGTTCATCATAGTCCTGTAAAAGAGAAGAAACAATACTAGGCAAAATGCTAGTATCTTGGTTAGCATACAATAAAAGATTGGTGTTGACAAGGCACACTAAAAAGTGTTCCTCATCCACACCCATTAGACAATTGTTTGGCTTGGCTATCATACACATGTTCTTCTTATTTTTAGCCAAGTCACTTCCCTCTTTTGGAACAATGGTGGAACTTTCACCTTCACTCTTCGCTTCTTCCACCCTTATTCTCCCCCGAAGCTCCTTCATAGCCCGATAGTCCTCACTCACTTGGTATGGGGTGAGAGGTGCAAGTATATATTTCTTACCTTCAATCACAAAAGCATACTTGTTGGTCCTTCCATAGTGCACAACATCTCTATCAAATTGCCAAGGCCTCCCCAATAATACATGACAAGCCAACATGGGTACCACATCACAAATAAACTCCTCATTGTACTTGCCCACACTAAATCAAATACTTGCTTGTTTGAGGACCTTCATCTCTCCACTCTCATTGAGCCATTGTAGCTTGTACGAGTTGGAATGCCTTCTTGTTGGAATTTGCATACGCTCCACCAAAGAACTACTCACCACATTAGTGCAACTCCCACTATCAATAATCAAAGAACACACCTTATCTTGGATCTTGCACCTATCATGAAACAGATTCTCCCTTTGGTCAAGTTCTTCTTTGGCAAGGGCTCCCATAATTCTCCTCACAACACATGAAAGGTTGGTATTTACCTTCAACTCTTCATTATCATCAAGTAGGGGTTGCCCCCTTTCCATGAAGTAAGCAAAATTTACCCTCTCATCCAACCTTTCTTCCTCATCCCCCGAAGCTACTCTCTCCCCTTCACCTTTATCCCCCTCTCCCTCACTTCTTTCATCATGCTCATCTTCCTCATCGGTTTTATACCCATCACGAAAAGCAACAATTATCCTTCTATTAGGACACTCACTAGCAATATGTCCCCTCCCTTGACATCGAAAGCATTGGATGGTAGAGGGTCGAGGAAAGTTGGATTTTTCAAAGTTACCTCCTTTCGGCTTGTCATTCCCTTTGGCTTTGTAATCAACCTTGACTTGAGTGTCTTGACCACTACCTTTAGATGATTCGCGAGGAGTTGGGGTCTTCCACTTATCATTGTTTTTACTCCATGAGGAAGTTGGAAAACTCTTGGCCTTGTATGTCTTCTCATCTTTCAAATCCATTTTAACCTTAGAGGCATCATGGAAATCCGCTTCAAGATTCTCATAGTGTTTAAGTCTCAAAGGCTTCAAGATATCGGGCCTCAAGTTTGCCATGAATCGTATCACCGTGTATTGCATATGCTCCTCAAGCTTGGACTTCATTCTCAAGTTCTCAAATTCATCATAGTATTCTTCAACACTCTTGGTACCTTGCCTAAGAATGTACACCTTCTTGAGAGCTTCTTGGTAGTAATCCGGAGTCAAATACCTATACTCCATTAGACCAACCAACTCTTGCCAAGTGGGCAACGCATAGATATGACGACTCTCTCGTTCCCTCCTCTTGGATTCCCACCATGTGGAAGCATATCCCTCGAATTGAGTGAGGGCATACTTCGCCTTCAATGATTCCGAGATGTTATTAGTAAGGAAAATCTGCTCACTTTGTAGTTTCCATTCAAGAAATTCATTCGGGTCACTACTTCCCTTGAACTTTGGAAGTGTAACCTTGATCGTGTTCAATCCCCTATCTTGATCATTCCGTTCTTCATACCTAGCTCCTCTATTCCCCAACCTATCTCCTCTATTCCCATAGCATTGACCTTCTATTCCTTGGTCCCACCCTAAGTCCCGAGGCTGGACCCCTTCCCTTGGCCCTTCATAGCCATCTCTACCCCCATGCTCCCAAAACTCATCATTATTGTGATCTTCATTCATGTCGTCATAGAGAGGATTTTGAAATTGGTGGTTTGGGTAGGGTGTTTGTGTGGTGTTTCGTGGAGGTGATATGTAGGAATATGTAAGGATGCATTTGATGGATTTCAGAGTGGAGTTTGGTATAGAACTTGGTTTGCCACAAAAGGACGGTTCTCTTGTGGAGGGCGATAGGGTTGTGGATATGGATGTGGTGTTGGTTGCCTTGGGTAGTTTGGAGGGTTGTTTGTTTGGAAGGTGGGTTGTTGGAAGTTTCGGGTTCGATTTTGAGGAGGGTAACATAGTTGGTGAGCTTGCCCCGGAGTAATGGTGGTGGATTGCACCGAAGCTCGCCTTGCCTCCTCATTTTCGACTTGGAGTGTCTTCCCTCTATTCTCATTTTCCACCCGTACCAACCTTTCCTCCATACCTCCTAACTTCCTATTGATTTTCGCCATTTGTTTGGAGAGGTGTGCAAGAACCTCCATGAGGTTCTCCGAGCTCTCCCCAATTGGACTTGCACCGTGGTGGGACATGGCACCTACAAAACTCAACAAGCAAGGTTAGTAGTAAAAGGCTCACGTCCCTCTTATGTAACTCTCAACTCACCTCCTGTGGCATCGTCTCAAAATTGGTAGTGAACTAGCTCCGCTCAATCAACTCAAGGTCACCTATCCTTTGTGGAGGAGTGGATTCTTTTGACTCTTGAAAGAAGGACGATTTGAAAGACTCTAAACGGACTTGAATCAAGGAATTAATCAACGAAACAAGACAAGAAAAGAAGAAGGAAGAAGCACGAAAGAATTCGGACTCAAGAATTAAGTAACAAAAGTAGGAGAAACTACTTGTTGTTGCTTAATTTGGAGAATCAAAGAGATGATTTGATGTTTAAAAAAACTAGTTAACAAGTAATTAAAGATGTTAATTAGTTGTTAAATAGTTTAGAAATCAAAGAAAAATGAGTGTAGAAGAAGAAGTTTGAAGTTCCAACACTTAGAAAAAATTTGGGGTCTTAAAAGTTCTAACACTTGGAAAATTTTGGGGTCCCAAAATTTAAGACCCCTAAAAAAAACTAAGTATGGAAACCTGCAGAAACAGCCCTCTGAATTTTTATTTATTTTTTTTAAATTCCACTTGTGGACCCAACAAACATCTTTGACCACTTTGACTTGGAAAAGTTGGATCAAATGTACCTTTTGGATTCTTCTTATTCAAGATGTTCTTGATGAATATCAAAAACACCTAGAATATCAAGAACACACACTAAACACCAACACCTTCAAATGAGATCGGAATTGGCTCAAATTTTAGGATTAGCTTCCCCTTAACGTAGGGAACAAACCCCAATGGTTTTTAAGCTTCAATTCCTCCTCAATCAATAGAACCACTTTCAAAGTTTGTAAAGCTTAAAAAGATCAAAACCCTTTAATGGCAACTTCACTTCTACAACTTCAAATCGCACAAAATTTGAAATCTAGACTCAAATAACACTAGGGAACAAGAATATAGTGTCAAAAACAAGAAATCAAACAAGAAAAAATTTCGGATTTTTTTTTTTTTTTTGGATTTTGAAGATATCAAATTCCCAAGACGTAGATTTGTGGAAACAAACCTAAACCGAGCTCTGATACCAAATGATAATGGAAATTAAGCAAACAAGAAAGAAGGAGGAAAAGATATGAGAATTAATAACTAAGAATTGAAATTATGGGCAACAAGGGGCTAAAACCCTCACCTCCCAATTGATTCCAACAACTAGAAACTAATTCAACTCAACTAATCAAGAAAACCTAAATGAAATCCACAAGTGGGAGACCTTCGATTAATTAAGCAAAGAAGTTAAACTAACAATCAAGAGAGTCACCCTAATCACTCACTAATTCCTTAAGGGAATTACACTAAGCCTTACACTAGCAACTACAAGTTTAGAGTATCAATCTTCAATATGCAAAAACTAGTCTTCCAAAATGAAGAAAAGCTACTACTTATACTAGGGAATAAGAAGACACTAGCTATTACAGTTTTGCCCTTAATGAAGTAAGGGCCTTGTTTGGTTGCCTTCTTTTGGGAATTCTTGAATTCCTCCTTCCACCTCACTTTAATGGACTACCCACACATTGTATGCTTTCCTTTGAGATTCTTCAAGCTTCTCCAATGCTTCCCTTTTCATGAACATTGCTTGAAGGTCTTGGAGTTGTTTAGCTTTACTACGTGTGAAAGGCCTTGAAGGATAAGTATCATCCAAGATAGTACCATCCATGCTTTCCAATCTAGTATCATCTTACCTACCTTAGACTTCGCATATATATAATATAATTGTATTATTTATCATTTTTGGGTTGGGTTTACTAGGTTGGCACCCTAGACCTTGTCCATTTTCTTTCTGCCCATTTTATTTCCTTCGGTTGCTTTAATATTTGAACTAAGTTTGTATTCTTACCCTTGCAGCCCTGTGTGGCATTTGTAGATGACTTTGGACCATAGATGGTGGGATAATTAGGGAATGTTCGTGAGTCCCAGATATTGGTTCACAATTATGAGATGGTTATCTATGTTGTAGAGCGGATTAAGCCTGTGAAGGGTCGATAGGTTGATTGTGAGCTGTTAAGCTATTGATTGTGTTTGATCATATTATAATTATCATACAAAGAGTTTTCTGCATTTATTTACTACTATTATGGCTGCGAGCCTAACTATCACCAGTTTTCTAAACCTTGCATGGCCTCGAGGGCTCATTTTCTGTTATAAATGGCTATAAATGGATTTTAACTGGTTTTATGGATTTCTTGTGATAAAAGAGATTATATGATAGTTTTCACACTGATTTTGAGATGATAGTAGACTCAGCTGAGCCAAATGCTAGACATATTTTATTACAGATTTTAAACACGGATAAACTTCGAGCACTCAGCGACAGACATATTTTATAACTGATTTTAAACTCGAAAAGACTGCGGGCACTCAGATTTAGGTTTTGAGATTTACTGATTTTAGACCCGGATAGACTCCAGGCACTCAAATTAAGATTTCGAGATTACTGATTTTAGACTCGGATAGATTCCGGGCACTCAATTTGGGATTCTGAGATTTTTTGTGTGGTCGCGGAGACCTCCATGGACCTTGCCAATCTGGACTAGGGGCTTAGAGCTGAGAGTTCTGGAGGAGAGGTATACGATGAAGTAGACGTATATGGGGGAATCCTTCCATGGGTCTTACCTAAAGGCCCACGAGCACCGAAGAAGGTACATAAGGTGCCACTGGCAAACCTGATCTTATCATATCATATCATTCATCATGTGTATGATTCCACACTTGTTTGCTATTTTTTGAGTGTACTCTTTGGTAGCATAAGATGCCAGAGGATTTGTTTTCACTTGTATGTGTTCCTCGGGTGTATGGGCGCCCATTAGGACTATAGGTAGATTAGCTTACTCGCTCCTATAGTAGTACTTGTTAGGTTACCTTTTTGGTCATCCTCATCTTATGAGTTGTATTGTTAGCATGATTATGTTAGCTGTTATTCATTCTTTCCCTTTTATTTGAGGTTACTGATATACCGCAATATTTGTTAACCTCTCTATATATATTATTGTTGCAAGGATCTAGATGTGTTTTCTACTCTCACTTGTGTTCTGTGATATATTTTCTGTGGCTAGTTTAGTATACTTGTATTCTCCTTATCTTCTATCTGTTGTTGGCTTCCGTGTGTTTTCCTCTATTTGTTTCTGTGATTACTTCTTTCCTATCTTCATTATACTACTTTTATATTTTATATATGCTCAGTCGGCCTATGATGCCTACTGGGTACCTGTTGCTTATGCAATTGGTGCTCATATTACATTTCTGCATCTTTCTGGTGTAGATCCTAGTGTGAGCTATCGTCGTTGATTGTGTGGATTCTCGTGTAGTGCTTTTGGGCATCTGAGACATAGGGTGAGCTCCTGACGATCAGGGCTTGGCCATATCTCTTCTTTTGGAACTGTTTACTCTTTTGTATATTCAGAGACAGTTGTATATTCTTCTTCTGCACTTTTTAGTACTTTGTATATTTTAGTAATGGCTCTTGTACTTTTGATACCAGGTCGTGGGATGGTTTAGTTTCTATATATGTATATTTAGGTTGCTTTCCTTCCGCGTTGCTTTCTTTATCTTCTTCCGCTTATTATACTTATTGTGCATGCTTCCTTAGGTAGTAGCCTATTACTAATTGTTCTGAGCTACGGGGGTTGGTTCGCCTACAGGGGCATTGTAGGTGCCATCATGACCTGAGAAATTGGGTCGTGATATCTTGGTATCAAATCTCCAAGTTCGCCAATGACATTGGTACAAGAGTAAATGTCTAGTAGAGTCTCGTGGATTGGTACGAAGACATCTGTATCCTATCTACAAGAGGCTACTAGGCATTATTAGGAAAAGTTCCCTATTCTTGGCTCCTTATCGTGCGATCTTGACTCTATCAACTTCTAAACTTCATTGTTCTATTCTATCTCGGATGACTAGGACAAGTACGACAATGGTTGATGATGAGGCTCTTACGCCTGTTGCTACAGTGCTTCCTCCAGCGCTAGGGTTCCAGATTGAGATCATACCACTTTAGCTAGGGGGTTTGGGGCCAGCCCAACCTCCGATGGGATTTATGGCTACCCAGTTCTTCAGGACACCTTGGCTAGGACTCTGAGTTTTCCAGAGGGTGTATCATAGTTAGGGGCAGTACCCAATTCTTCGAGCGATACTAGAGCTAGGTTTAAGGTTATAGGTCTCCAGCAGGGTTCTATTTCAGTTTTGGAGTATGAGGCAAGGTTTCACGAGGTGACTAAGTGCACTACTAGGATTATGCCTATCGAGTTTGAGAGAGTATATGGTTTTGTTGGAGGGTTGATTTCACCACTCTGTTTGGTGATAGAGCACTTGGTGACAGTTGGGACTACCTTTCTTCAGGTAGTTGATCATGTTTGGGCTATAGAAGGGTTATGTCGCGAGGAATATGGAGGCGTTGGTAAGAGGCATCACTGTCAGGGCAGTTTTTGTGGTTCTCAGTCTCGAGGTAGGGGGTTCTCTGGTTTAGGTCAATTTCATTGCTTTTTTGTCTAGCAGGACAGTTTCGATGGCGTCACAGGGTTCAGAGGATGGTGATATAGGGCATGTTGGGCAGAGCACTCTGCAGACATGGTGCCGGTCAGGCTTTTTTAGGTTTTACATCTGGGTATGTAGTCCATGGTGGCCAGTCAGGCTTCATGAGATCTTCTCATCGGACTTTATCTAGTAGAGGTTGCTTCCAATACAGTAAGTTTGGGCACTTTGCTAGAGATTTCCCCACGATCACACATTCCAATCAGCAGAGTCAGCAGGCTTTATCTCCAAGGGCTCCAGAGCCACCGGCTAGAGGTGGTGTGCAGGGTAGTAGGGGTGGTCCCCCGATGGTTAGAGGTGACTTTTAGCAAGGTAGTTCAGGTAGTCATCCTGAGTCAGTAGGCACTGTGCATCTAAGCACTACTTCTCTGGGTTGCTATGGTTGTAGAGTGATTGGCCACATTTATAGAGAGTATCCCCAATGCGGGATGATCGAGCCTTCAGCATCAATTACTCAGTCTATCCCTTCTTGGTGGGCCAGAGGTAGAGGTTCCAGATATCGTTGCTACAGGTATGGTCTTTGTTATCATCGGCTAATTTTGGTATTGCTTGATTTGAGGGTCTACCCTTTTCATATATATATATCTGCCTGCCTGCTTTTTATCAGGATGTACTATTTGAGTTTGTAGTACTTATGTGTGTGACTACTCTATAGAAGGATTCTTTTATTAGTGGATAGGGTATGTCAATCGAGGGAGCTGACTACCTGGGGTTATGACTCATGGGTAGGCCTTGTTAGCTTAATTTCTAGTCTTCGTTGTGATTCGAGAGTTGGTTGAGTATCTCAACTTCTAGCAGTCTCGGGTGGTTATTGCCAAGGTTGTTATCTAGCGTATGCCTAGAATCTTTCAGTTTGTAGGATGCGGTACCGGTAGCTATGTGCCAAGGAAAGTTGTTTTGTATCAAGTAAGTAGGTATCGGACGGTTTTACTTAATCGGGGGGTAAGAGTCGACCCTCTTCACTTAATCAGTTTAGGTGGTTAGTAGATATTCGGGTTGTTTTCACTATTTTCCTCAGTTTCCAGTCTAGTCAAGTTTTGATTATAACATTGTGTTTGAGTTATACACTCGGCCTATTCTTTTACCTACCTTATCGAGTGACGCCAGCAGAGATGTAGGAGCTAAGGGAACTGCTCCAAGATCTTCTGAGAAAGAGGTTGTCAGGTCTAGTGTATCTCTAGAGGGGTTTCATTTGGTTTGCAAAAGGAGGGAGATGACTCCTTGCATATATGCATGGATTAGTAGCAGTTGGCTGAGGTAACGTTTGAGGGTATGCTTTGGTTCTGTGTATTGATGACTCGTTCGACCAAATAAAAAGTGCAACAACATTTTCCCAAGATGAATTCAAGGCCAGGTTCCCTCTAGTAAAAATCAAGGTGGTGGGCATTCCTAGGACTACCTTTGGGACTTGTTGCATCCATTATGATTTTCCTTGTTATATCCTTTGGTTGACCCAGGCCTCAGCAGCATTTACGGATTGGGTGAGTCGTGTATCCAAAGCCTAGTTGGTTTCAGTTTCTATAGTGTTCATTAGTGACATATGAGTCTACTTGAGGATTCAACAGAAGCATGATTGGTATTTGGAGTTGGGTTTTAGAGTCGTGGGCTAGCAGGTTACTTCAGATTATTAGTGGAAGGTTCTCTTTGGTTGCGGCATCCTTGAGCGGGAAGGCAGTGAGTATAGGAAGCTTAGATTCTCTTAGTTTTGGAGTGGCCATTGACCTTGGACATCCAGTCCTTGGCTAACCATTTGGTTAGGCTTGATTTGTCAGATCCCAGCAAAATTCTTGCTAGTGTTGAGATTCATTCTTCTCTGTTTGATTAGATCCAGCAGCGTCAGTTCGAGGATCAGCGATTGTGTGATATTTGTGATCAGGTTATACGATATAAGGCCAACAGAACTACTTTATATTTTGATGGTACTTTGAGATTTCATGGTCGCCTTTGTGTTTCGAGAGTTGGGGTTTGATTCAGTTGATTCTCCAAGAGGTTGTTCATTTTCATGGGATTCCAGCATTGATTAGGCTCTGCCAGTGGTGGGCCAGAAGTTTTGGTATGTTGAAATGCTTTTGGAGTTGGTGGTTTGTGTACTGGTACATTAGAGTGGATGTTTTGAACCATAGGATGGTGAGTTAAGAGATTATGAGCTTTTCAGTGGCTAAGCGGTGACCTTAGACTCTAGGTATCCTTCCCTTTGCCATAGGTTGGTTTGACTTGGTACTCGCGGCATGACAGACTTCTTTCTGAGTGGCGAGGCTGGTAAGGCACCCATAAATCTGGATGGTGTTTTGAGGATTTGGAGTAACTGTGGTATTCCTAGAATATGGAGTTAGCTGATGGCTACGGACTTTATGGTGGGCTTGCCACACTCCTTGTAGAGATTAGATATTGTTTGGGGTTTCTTGGGCAGGTTGCTCTAGTTCAATCACTTTCAGCCGATTCATACTTGGCACAGTTCAGCGAGGTTGGTTTTGTTCTATATTTGGGAGATTCTAATCTCCTTTGACACAAGGTGTTCATCTATGTCATTCCTGACCCTGATATGCCAGTTGCAATTGAGCTTTGATGGTTGGTTTAGATGGGTTTAGGTATCGAGGTTGATCTTAGCACAGGTTCCCGGCCACCAATTGATGGTCAGTCAAGACAGACTACTCTAGTTCTCGAGGGTATACTGCAGGCTGGTAATTTGGGTATCAGAGGCTCATGGATGATAGCCTATCTTGGTAGAGTTCGATTATGAAGGTGACCTCATTCGAGGTTAAGTATAGCGGGATTTATAGACCTCCAGTGGGTTAACTATTGTTTCGAAGGTAGCTTGAGTGTTCGACCTATGTGAGGCTTCATGGTTAAGGTACAGATGATTCAGGATAGACAGAAGGGTTTTACGGATTCATGAGTAGGGGTTTGGGTGATGGCTTTCTGAGTGAGCCTAGTTTCTAGTTCTGTGTGATGATCGCTTTGGTTCTCTTGGTATCTGTGTTGTGTTAGTACATTCCGATTGAGTTCCTTGAGGTTCGTATCAGTTGATTACCCTTTTGAGCTTTTGAGTTAGAGGTTCTAGTCTAGTTTGTGCTGGTAAGAAGTTAGGGTTTTTAGAAGTTTTTCTTTGGTATGGCTCCATGGGGAGTCGTCCGGTCGAGGAGGCTACCTAAGAGACCGAGTGAGAGATGCGTGTTCAGTATCCATAACTGTTTGAGCCTCCAGATGCTCTTTTTTCCCTGACTTTCGAGGATGAAAGTCCTTTTTAGTAGTGGATAATGTAATGACCCTTTGAGTCATTTTTGCATTTTTACTTTCTTTGTACGCTTAGAGCTTGTCTATAGCGGCCCTAAGTCATTTATGACTTGCTGGGACTGGAGGTTCGGTGCCCGGGCCATTCATTAGGTCTTTATGACCATTTCCCTATTTTAGAGCTTTAACTTAAGAGTTCGTTGACTTCAGTCAACATTCTTAGGAAGCATGCTCGGAATCGAATTTTGACAGTTCCGTTAGCTTTGGAGAATGTACTTTGGTCTAGTAGGACCTTTAGTCGAGGCATGGGAGCTTTTGGTTTTGTTTTATCTCAGTTTCTGAGATTTCAGGCCATTTAGAGTTGGTTGGTTGACTTTGGTCAATATTCAGAGAAGACGACCTCGGATGGAAATTATGCCAGCGCTGTTAGCTCTGGAATGTCGACTTTTTGCTAGAGGGACCTTTAGTTTGGGTCCCAAGGCTTCTAGACTCATTTTGGGCCATTAGGTTCTGTTTTGGAAAAGTTGGCTAAAGGTTGGTTTTGGGCGCGGGGCCCATTTTTTATTAAATTAACCTCCTTTGGGAATTTTGTTGATTCCGTTGAGTCCAGAATGCCATTCTGATGTGGTAGCATTGTTCATTTGCACGCGCGGGGTCCTGAGGGTCCATCCGATGACTTTTTAGTCTTAAGAATTCTGTTGGTTTTGCTGTTGTTGGTGGGTCCATATTTGCAAACTTTTCTCTGCATTTGCGATGGCCGCTTTTGTGGACTTTCTCCGCTTTTGCGGTAAAGGTCCACTTTTGCGGCAATGGTCCACTTTTGCAGACACCACTTTTGCGATGAAACCTGCACTTTTGTGGAGGCACGGGTGAATAGTGACCTCCACTTTTGCGATGGGTTTGTCACTTTAGCGACGTCTTCTTTTGCGCAAAAATCTTTGCTTTTGCGGTGATTGCTGGCAGTTTATAAACTCTTTCTCCTTCTTTTTTTCAAACCCCAACTCGTTTTCTCCATTGTTCTTGAGCTCTAAACTCCCATTTTTGTGTGGGTTGATCATAAGGCGTTATGGTGATTGTTTTTCCAGTCCGTGATTGATTTCTCACTTTTAAATTATAAGTTTCTAATCCTCTTTTTCGTTAATTTCTTCATTCGGTTCACTCTTTGTTCTTGAGGATTTAGGGCTATTTTAGGCCCTTTTGTTGTACATTTTCTGCCTAATTTTGGAGCATGCATTACTGGTAACGCTGGGAACTTCCTTGTAGCTTTCATTTCCAATTTTAGGTTGCAGGGCCCACGAACCTATTTTTTTACCAAAATTTTGACCCGGCTATATTATTAGCAACATGGGTGTCATTAGCCTTGTTTTGACGAGTAGAATATGTTCTTGATAGTTTGATTGCAGTTCGAAACTTCTCAGAGCAATTTGGGCTTGGACGATGTCTTTCCAATAGCTTGTCATCGGATGTCAAGTAGGTTACGGCTTACCTACCTTAGACTTTGCGTATATAGAATATAATTGTATTATTTAGCATCTTTCGGTTGGGTTTACTAGGTTGGTACTCCAGATGTTGTCCATTTTCTTTCTGTCTGTCTTATTTCCTTTGGTTGCTTTAGTATTTGAATTAGTTTTGTAGTATTACCCTTGCGGCCTTGTGTGGCTTTTTAGATGCCTTTGAACCATAGATGGTGGGATAATTGGGGAATGTCCATGATCCCGAATATTGGTTCACGATTATGAGCTAGTTATCTATGTTGTTGAGCGGATTGAGCCTGTGCAGGGCCGATAGGTTGATTGTGAGTTGTTTAGCTATTGGTTGTGTTTTATCATATCATCATTATCATACAAAGAGTTTTCTGCATTTATTTACTACGCGGGCCTAACTATCACCAATTTTCAAAATCTTATGGCCTCGAGGGCCCATTTTCTGTTATAAATAGATGTTAACTGATTTTATAGATTTTCTTGAGATAAAAGAGATTATATGATGGTATTCATATTGATTTTGAGACGATACTAGACTCAGCGAGCAGAGCGCTACACATATTTTATTACTGATTTTAGACCCGGATAGACTTCAGGCACTCAGATTGAAGTTCCAATATTTACTGATCCAGGCACACAAATTGAGATTTTGATTTGTACTGATTATAGACCCGAATAGATTTTGGGCACTCATTTTAGGATTCTGAGATTTTGTATGTGGTTGGGGAGACCTCCATAGACCTTGCCGATCTGGACCAGGGGCTACGAGCTGAGAGTGCCAAAGGAGGGGTATACGGTGGAGTAAAGGTATACGGGGGAATCCTTCCATGGGTCTTACCTGCGAGCCCACGGGAACCGAAGAAGGTACATAAGGTACCACTGGCACACCTGATTTTATCATACTATATCATTCATCATGTGTATGATTCCACCCTTGTTTGTTGCTTTTTGAGTGTACGCTCTGGTAGCATAGGATGCCGGAGGGTTTGTTTTCACTTGTATGTGTTTCTCTGGTGTATGGGCACCCGTTAGGAGTGTAGGTAGATTAGCTTACTCGCTCATATGGTAGTAATTGTTAGGTTGCCTTTCTGTTCATCCTTATCTTTTGAGTTGTATTGTTAGCATGATTATGTTAGTTGCTTTTCCTTCTTTCCCTTTTATTTGAGGTTATCAGTATACTGCCATATTCGTTAAACTCTATATATATATTTCTGTTGCAAGGATCTAGGTGCATTTTCTACTTTTTCACTTGTTTTCTGTGATATATTTTCTGTGACTAGCATAGTATACTTGTATTCTCCTTGTCTTCTATTTGTTGCTAGCTTTCGTGTGTTTTCCTCTGTTTGCTTCTGTGACTACTTCTTTTCTGCTTTATACTGCTTTTATATTTTATATATACTCAGCCGGTATATCATGCCTACTGGAACCCGTTGCATATGCAATTGATGCTCATACTATACTTCTGCATCTTCCTGGTGCAGATCCTAGTGTGAGCTATCATTGTTGATCGTGTGGATACTCGTGCAGTGCTTTTGGGCATCCGAGACATAGGGTAAGCTCTTGACAACCGGGGCTTGGCCATATCTCTATTTTTGACACCGTTTACTCTTTTTTATAATCAAAGACAGTTATATATTCTTCTTTTTCACTCTTTAATACTCTGTATATTTTAGTAGTAGCTCTTGTACTTTCAATACCAGGTCATGGAATAGTGTAGTTTCTATATATGTATATTTAGGTTGTTTTCCTTCCGCATTGCTTTCTTTATCTTCTTCCGCTTATTATACTTCTTGTGCATGCTTTCTTAGATAGTATCCCATTATTAACCATTCTGGGCTTCGGGGATTGGTTCACCTACAAGGGGATTGTAGGTGTTATCATGACCTGAGAAATCGGGTCGTGACATCAATTGTATCTTTTTTTAGGGTAAACGACTTTTACATCATTCATTCCAGAAGACAGTTAGTTATGACTACTATTAAAAATGCAAAGGATTTTCTTTGCAAAGAAAGTTATAATATTGTATGAAGATGATGCTAACTGCAAAACTAAAGTAAAAGATAAATATATCGAAGGAGACAAAATAAAGCACATTTTGCCGAAGTTCTTTTTCAAGCACAATCTTCAATAGAATAAATATAAGATTGATATTCTTCGTCTTTGAAATATAAAGTGATGTTTTCATCCGGGGGAGTAAAATGTGTGTTTTACTCTTTTCTTAGCTAATGTTTTGTCCCGCTAGATTTTCCCAAAAAGGTTTTAATGAGGCAATAAATAATGTGTATTACAAGATATGTATACTTTTTTTCCTTCACTAGAGTTTTTTCTCAATGAGTTTTTTCTAGAAGAATTTTAACGAGACACATCATCTATGAATATCTAAATTAAGGAGAGTGATATGAAACAATAGAATTATGGAGGATATCCATAACTCCAAAGAAGTTACTCCCATTACTCTTCTCCATGATGTATACTTAATCCTCCACTACCTCTCACCATTATAAATTCAATTGTCCCACTCTGTAACTTCCCTCATAATTTTCATGATTAATGACATATTATGGCAATTATTTATATACCTATATGAATACTATAAATAGAGATAATAAGAACTCATATTTTACACACTTAAAAATATTTATCAAATGCATGAAAGGAATAAGAAATGATATAACTTCGCTATAATTTTTTGACTACTTTCTTATTTCATATTATTACTTTTATCTTCATTTGATAATAAGAAGCAATTTGTTCTTATTATTTTTATATATTACTATCTAATAAATGTGAATACCAAGAAGCTCACCGTCAATATATGTGCTTCTTGGTATTCACATTCAATTGGTGGCTAATTCCATCAATTGAAAGGTTTTCCACATGTAATGACCCTCCAGATTATTTTCTATTTTTCGTCCTTTTTCTGTGTTTTGAGCTTTCCCATAGCGGCTATAGGTCATTTATGACTTGTCGGGACTGATGGTTTGGTGCCCGGGCCATTTGCTAGGTCGTTATGGCCACTTCCCTATTTTAGAACTTGAAATTAGAAAACCTTTGACTTTGGTCAACTTTCTCAGTAAATGTACTCAGAATCGAATTCTGACAGTTTTGTTGGCTTCGGAACGAAGATTTTGGTCTAAAGGGACCATTGATCTAGGTCTGAGTGCTTTTGGTTTGGTTCGGTGTTGCTTTATGGGTTTTCAGGTCAGTTTGGCTGGTAGGGTTGACTTTGGTCAACATTTAGAGAAGACAACCTCGGATGGAAATTCTGTCAGTGTCGTTAGCTCTGGAATATCGACTTTAGGCTAGGGGGACCCTTGGTTTGGGTCTCGAGGTTTTTGGACTTGTTATTGGGTTTTGGGTCCTGAGTTGATTTTGGGCGTGGGGCCTACTTTTTACTAAAACAATCTCCGTTGGGAGTTTCATCGATTTCATTGAGTCCGGAATGCCATTTTTGTAGGGTAGCATGGTTGGTTTATGTTTGTGGGGTTCCGAATGAATCCCGAGGATCCGTCGAAATACTTTTGGCCTTGGTGAAATTGTTGGTTGCAGCAATATAATTGCAGACAATTTTGGTCTTCGCGATCGCGGAGCCTCCATCACGTTCGCAATGGTATAGCTTCTTGACTATCACGATCTCAAAGGTTGCTCATCGCATTCGCGATGAAACTAGCTGGGACCTGATCAACTTTCCTCTTTGCGAACGCGGGCTGGACCATCGCGATCGCGATGGTTGGGCCAGCTGTTCTCCGTGAATACCCCCTTCGCGATCGCGAAGAAGGACCCCTGGCAGCTATTTAAAGTTCAACTTTATTTTCTCTTTCATTATTCTGAGAACTCCATTGTTGAAGCTCCCAAGCTCTTATTTTCCAGCTCCTTGCTTCAGTGTCCTTCATCCGGTAAGTTCCCTCGTCACCCCCTACTCCTTCCATGTAAATTCTTGTAATTCTCCCAATAAACTTCTTTGTTGATTAATTCATAAGGTTGGGGTGATCTTGTAGATATCTGATTCTTGGGGCTGCATGCTCGTAAATTCGTTCAAATCACCTCCGTGTCGTGTTTCTCTTGTCGAGGTAGGTTCCCGCCTTTTGATTTTGAGTTTTCCCGTTTTGATCCCTCAAATTAGTAGCACTTTAGGGCTGTTTTGGGCCCCAAATCAAGCTCCATCCACGCTCAAAATTTGGGCATGGGTTCCTTAACCCGTTGCGGATATAATTATGATTTTTATTTTCTGTTTCATTGTGCGAGCCCCGAGGGTCACTTTCTGACCTGATTTCTGACTTGATTTTCTGTATATCTTATGGGTATCGTTCTTCTCATCTTGACACCTAGTTTATGTTCTTGATAGCATGGCAGCTTTCTGAGGCTGCTCGAAAGGGGAAGGCACACAAGTGACAGTTTATGTTTGCAGTTCGGCCCATAGGTAGGTTACGGTTTACTTTCTAGACTGAGTTTAGTTAGGTTTTATAAATTATATGTTACTTGAACGTTAGGTTGGACTATAGGTAGTCTTAGGCTTAAATCTTGTGACTTATTCTATTTTGGCATTTCGGATCATAGATTAGAATTGTTCATTCTATCCTTAGTCTAGGATCCCATAGTATGGTTAAGCCTAGCATAGAATCCTTAGTATGATTTTTGGATATTTAGAGGTAGAGTAGATGTTCGTAGTGGTCTCCGTTATTATTTTTTGCTATTTCCGCTTTAATTGTTGGTTGCGTATAACTGTGGGCCCGAGGCCATAGCTTGGTTTTGGATGCCGCTTCCAGGCCAGTTTTCTTAGTTTGGAGGGTATTTTGCCCTGTTGTGTCTTGTGGTGTGCTACTTTCACTGATTTTGTATATTTCATGCTCATACTGCATTGCATACTAGTGATACATAAAAGAAAGGTTTTCAAGGCTTTTGGTTCAAATAGTGGGGATTTACTATGGTTACTATGGTTTTTGGATGGTTGAAGAGTTGCACTGGGTTTACTACAGATTTCTGGAAAGAAACGAAAAGGTACTACTTTTATGCCGGTCCAAGGGATATTCCCGGACCTTTTCTCCGCTATTTTCAAATTTATATACTCATAGTCTGATGCGGTATTCTCGACATCCGATGCGTTATTTCGGGTCTTATTTTCATACATATATATACACTCATAGTCCAATGCGGCATTCTGGACACCCGATGCGCTATTCCAGGTCTTATTTTAATACATATATGCTTATCGTCCGATGCGGTATTCCGGACCCCCAATGTGTTATTATGGGTTTTTACTTTCTATATGCACACATACATATATATGCATAGTCCGATGTGGTATTCCGGGCACCCGATGCAGTATTTCGGGTTTATACTATCATGCATTCATACATCACATCATATCTCATAGCATTGCATTGACTTGAGTGTACTTGGATTGTCGGTTTCTTGTATTGATGTTATTATTATTGCCCTCCTGTTGGTTAGGATATTTTTATTTTTGGTTTTATAACTAGATTTAGGTGGATCTCTGTATTTGGTGTACTTTCCTATAATTTATTTTATATATTATCTTTTTGTGCTCGATCGGCTTATGATGCCTATTGAGTACCCATTGTCTTGGTACTCATACTACACTCTGCATCTTTTTCTGATACAGCACCTAGTACGAGCAACCCTCACAGACCTTCTTGTCATTCGAGGCCTGTTGTAGTTTGGATCGTTGTGAGCTCCCGGCGCTCTTGGAGACTTTACATGATTTCCATCTTGTATATTATGTCTATATTTTGTATTTTGGAATAGACAGAGTCTATTGTATAGCTACTCCTTACTTTAGTTGCTCTTGTACTAGTGACACTAGGTGCGGGTTGGTTCTCGAGTCTTTTTGTCTTGTTGGTCACTTCAGGGCCTTCATATGTATATTTTGTACGATGGTATGTATATATTCTATTAGCCCTGTCTTTTCATTTACGTCTTTTGCTTTTCCTTACTTTAACTGCTTTAATGTCTCCGTATTATTGGGTTTGGCTTGCCTACCGAGGGGTTAGGTAGGCGCCATCATGGCCCAGTTTTGGGTCATGACAGAGTGGTATCAGAGCTCTAGGTTCACCGATCTCACCAGTACAAGAGCAAGTGTCTAGTAGAGTCTCATAGATCGGTACGATAACGTCTATATCCTATCTGCGAGAGGATATAGGACATTCCTAGGAAAGATTCCATCTTGTTGATTCCTAATCATGCGTCCTTGACTCTATCAACTTCTAAAACTTCAGTTGTTTCATTTCTCCTCAGGAACCTAGGATGAGTATGACAACGAGCGACGACGAGGCTCCTATGCCTGATACTCCAGTGCTTCCTTCAGCCCTGGGATTTCAAAGTGTGGGCTTACCGTTTTGGCTAAGAGAGGGGTTTGGGGTAAGCCTAACTTTTGGTATGACATATGGCTACCCCAGTTCTTCAGGGCACTATGGCCTGGACTACGAGTCTTCCAGAGGGTGTATCTGTCTACGGATACGGGTAGCACCCAGTTCTTCGAGAGGTGCTTTGGCTAGGTTTAAGGTTACAGTTTCCCCTACCTTAGACTTTGCATTTATCGGTTATAATTGTATTAATTGGCATCCTTGGGTTGGGTATTCTAGGTTGGCACCCCAGACCTTGCCCGCTTCTTCCGTCGTCTTATTTCTTGCTTTGGTTGTAGTATTACACTTATGGCCTCCGTGGCCTTTCTTTATGCCTTTGGACCATAGATGGTGGGATATTCTGGAATGTATGCGAGTCCCGGACATCGAGTTGTGATTTAGGTTTGTTATGTATGTTATAGAGCTGATTGTGCCTGTGCAGGACTGATAGGTTGATTGTGAGTAGTTGGGGTTTTGTTTGCTTGCGATCATATCATTCATGCAAAGGGGTTTCCTGCATATTTTACTACTATTTTGGCTACTGGCCTACTATAAATGGTTTATAAAACTTGCATGGCCTTAAGTGCCCGTTTTTGGTAAAATGATTATAAAAGGGATTTGGAACTGACTTTATGGATTTTCTTGGAGTAAAAAGGAGTATTATGATGATTTTGTCATTGATTTTCATACTTATACTTGGATCGATTGTGTCATAGCGCTAGACATGCTTTTATTATAGATTTAGTCTCGGATACACTTCGAGCACCCTATATCCTCTGAGATTTGCGGTTTATTATTTTAGACCCAGATAGACTCTGAGCAATTATGCTTTGAGATCCCTTGATTTTTGTATGTGGTCACTTAGACCTGCATCTTGCCAATCTAGACTAGGGGCCATGAGCTGCGAGTGCCAGGAGAGGTGCATACAGTACTACGGTCACACCTAGTTCCATCATATCATTCATATTGTGTTCGGATTCTTGTTTGCTGGTTGTTCAATGTACGCTCCAGTAGTATAGGATGACGAAGGGATTGTGTGCTCTTGTGTGAGTTCCTCGGGTGTACGGACGCCTGTCGGGACTATAGGTGCTTTAGCGTAGGCTATCTTCTTGTAGTGTTGGGTTTGCCTTTCGATCAGTTGTAGATTTACTTATTCCATCTTATGGTAGTACTTGCAATTTTGGGGTATTGCATCTGAGCTCTCAGTAGTTGAATTCTTTAATAGTGGATGGGGTGTGTTGACCTTGTAAGGTGGCTACCTGGGGTTTGACTCGTGGGCAGGTCTTGTTAGCTTTATTTCTGGATTTAGTCATAGTTCTAGGATTGGGCTGAGTGTTTTGTTTTGTCTAGCGACCTTAGGTGGTCTTCGCCTAGGTCGTTATCTATCATGTGCTAGGAGTTGTTCTGTTAGTATGGTGTGGTAGTGGTGGTAGTGCTGGAGTTTGAACTCCTGTCCTAAGTCGGGTGGTGTTGGTTATGCTGATAAGCATTGGTTGATTTTGTTTTCTCGGATGATATGAATTGACCTTCCTTAGTGTTGGGTTTGGTAAGTTAGAAGGTATGGTTTGTTTTTGTGGTTCCTTCTGTTCTAAGTCTAGATGAGTTTCTTTCTGCCCTCTCCAATTCCTGATGATATAATCGAGTTTGAGTTGGCATTGTGGTCAGGTTCTGACTTTATCTGTTTGGCTAAGTGTTGGTTGTAGCGTCGTGACTGAGGTTTGACTATGGAATTATGGCATTGCGGTTGGATTTTTGAGTATAGTATTTCTTTTCTTTGGTTGAGTTGGGCATTCTGCCTACCCTCGTTTGTCGTATCAAGTGTTGCCAATAGGAATTGTGGGAGCTAAGGGAATAGCTCCAGGTTGCATTTGAGAGAGAGCTTGTTAGGTTTGGTATTTCCTTGGAAATGGGTGTTCTTGGGTTGCGAAGGAGGGTGATGACTCCTTGTTCGTGCTTATGATTTTTAGTAGTTGGCAGAGGTGATGGTTGAGAGTTGCTTAAGTTTGTGTGTGTGGACATGACTCGATTGACTACAGATTGTAGTAGCTCTTCTGCGATTGGTTCAAGGTCAGAATTCATGTTGGTGAGGGATCGAGGTAGTGGTCATTTTCAGTACTACCTTTAGGGACTCATCGCATCAGTTGTGAATTCCTGTGTTGTTCGGTAAATGATCCAAGTCTTTGTAGCATTATTGTTTGGGCAAACTGTATGTTCAGAGCCTAGCTGACTCTAGTTCCTAAGTGTTCATCAACAGTGCATGGGTCTACGCAGAGGTACGACCGAGGTATTGGTTCTCAAATAGAGTTGGGTTTCAAAATTATGGGCTAGCAAACTACTCCGGGTGGTTCATGGTTGGTTCTTTTCGATTGCAGCTTCTAGAGTTGGGAAGCGACGAGTTCGGACGACTTAGCTTCCTTATTTCAGTTATGGAGTGACAGTTAGCCTTGTACACCTAGTCCTTGGGTAACCTTTGAGCTAAGCTATACATTCTACTTTTTGGCAATTTTCTAGATAGTACGAGGTCCCTTCTACTATGGTTGGACAGACTCAGCGGCATAAATTCAAGATTCAGCGGTAGGTTATTATGTGTGATCAGATTGTGCGAGTTGAGACTAGCGAGGCTATTGTGAGTTCTAAGGTTACTTTGAGGTTGGTGGCCGTTTTTGTATTCCGAGGGTTTGGGAAACTGATTAGTTTTTCCTTCAGAGGTAGTCTTTTATGTGGGGTCCAAGTATTGGTTAGACTCGGCTGGTATGGGCGAGATGTTTGGTATGTTGTATGCTTTCGAGTTGATGGTTTTGTGTGCTGGCGCAGTGGAGCGGTTGATTCAAGCCAAAGAGATAAGTTGAAGGTTTATGCAAAAATTTCTATAGCTAGATGGCAACCTTGAACCCTAAGCACCTTTTTCCCCTTTGCCTTAGGGGTGTTTTGGCTTGATATTTGTGGCGAGGTGGACTTCTTCCTGATGAGAGATTAGTAAGGCGATTTCAGATCCGAATGGTGTTTGAGTATTTTGAGTAGTAGCAATACTTCTTAGAGTTTGGAGCTTAGCTGATGATTATAGACTTCGTGGTAGGCTTACCACCCTCCTTGCAGAGGCTTGGTCTTGGTTTGGGTCTTTTGGGCAAGGTTGCCCTAGTTCATTCATTTTTAGTTGATTCAAACTTGGCACAGTTCGGCGGGGTCGGCTTTGTTCGACAACATGGAAATTTCTCCACTCACACAAAGTGTTCATTCATGCTATTTCCAACCTTGGTGTGCAAGCTACAATCGGGTTCAGATGGTTGGTTCAGTCGGGTTCAGATGGTTGGTTCAGTTGGGTTCAGTTATTGAGTTTGATGTCAACAAAAGTGTTTGTTCGTTGGTTGGTTGAGGGTTAGTCGGGACAAATAACTCCAGTATTCAGGGATATAGGACATTCCTAGGAAAGATTCATTCCTGATCGTGCGTCCTTGACTCTATCGACTTCTAAAACTTCAGTTGTTTCATTCCTCCTCAGGAACCTAGGATGATTATGACAACGAGCGACGATGAGGCTCCTATGCCTGATACTCCAGTGCTTCCTTCAGCCCTGGGATTTCAAAGTGTGGGCTTACCATTTTGGCTAAGAGAGGGGTTTGGGGTAAGCCTAACTTTTGGTACGACATATGGCTACCCCAGTTATTCAGGGCACCATGGCCTGGACTACGAGTCTTCCAGAGGGTGTATCTGTCTCACGGATACGGGTAGCACCCAGTTCTTCGAGAGGTGATTTGGCTAGGTTTAAGGTTACAGTTTCCCCTACATTAGACTTTGCATTTATCGGTTATAATTGTATTAATTGGCATCCTTGGGTTGGGTATTCTAGGTTGGCACCCCAGACCTTGCCCGCTTCTTCTGTCATCTTATTTCTTGCTTTGGTTGTAGTATTACACTTATGTCCCCGCGTGGCCTTTCTTTATGCCTTTGGACCATAGATGGTGGGATATTCTGGAATGTCTGTGAGTCCCGAACATCGAGTTGTGATTTAGGTTTGTTATGTATGTTGTAGAGCTGATTGTGCCTGTGCAGGACCGATAGGTTGATTGTGAGTCGTTGGGCTATTATTTGCTTGCGATCATATCATTCATGCAAAGGGGTTTCCTGCATATTTTACTACTATTTTGGCTACTGGCCTACTATAAATGGTTTATAAAACTTGCATGGCTTTAAGGGACCATTTTTGGTAAAATGATTATAAAAGGGATTCGGAACTGACTTTATGGATTTTCTTGGAGTAAAAAGGAGTATTATGATGATTTTATCATTGATTTTCATATTTATACTAGGCTCGGTTGTGTCATAGCGCTAGACATGCTTTTATTACAGATTTAGTCTCGGATACACTTCGGGCACCCTATATAGGGGTCTGAGATTTGCGGTTTACTATCTTAGACCCAGATAGACTCTGAGCAATTATGATTTGAGATCCCTCGATTTTTGTATGTGGTCACTTTGACCTGCATGGATCTTGCCAATCTGGACTAGGGTCCACGAGCTGCGAGTGCAAGGGGAGGTGCATATAGCACTACGGTCACACCTAGTTCCATCATATCATTCATATTGTGTTCGGATTCTTGTTTGCTGGTTGTTCAATGTACGCTCCAGTAGTATAGGATGTCAGAGGGATTGTGTGCTCTTGTGTGAGTTCCTCGGGTGTACGGACGCCTGTCAGGACTATAGGTGCTTTAGCGTAGGCTATCTTTTTGTAGTGTTGGTTTGCCTTTCGATCAATTTTAGATTTACTTATTCCATCATATGGTAGTACTTGCGATTTTGGGGTATTGCAACTGAGCTCTCAGTAGTTGAATTCTTTAATAGTGGATGGGGTGTGTTTACCTTGTAAGGTGGCTACCTGGGGTTTGACTCGTTGGCAGGTCTTGTTAGCTTTATTTCTGGATTTAGTCGTAGTTCTAAGATTGGGCTGAGTTTTTTGTTTTGTCTAGTGGCCTTAGGTGGTCTTCGCCTAGGTCGTTATCTATCGTGTGCTAGGAGTTATTCTGTTAGTATGGTGTGGTACTGGTGGTAGTGCTGGAGTTTGAACTCCTATCCTAAGTCAGGTGGTGTTGGTTATGCTGATAAGCATTGGTTGGTTTTGTTTTCTCGGGTGATATGAATCGACCTTCCTTAGTGTTGGGTTTGGTAAGTTAGAAGGTATGGTTTGTTTTTGTGGTTCCTTCTGCTCTAAGTCTAGCAGAGTTTCTTTCTGCCCTCTCCAGTTCCCGATGATATAATCGAGTTTGAGTTGGCATTATGGTCAGGTTCTGGCTTTATCTGTTTGGCTAAGTGTTGGTTGTAGCATCGTGACTAAGGTTTGACTATGGAATTTTGGCATTGCGGTTGGATTTTTTAGTATAATATTTCTTTTCTTTGGTTGAGTTGGGCATTCGGCCTACCCTCGTTTGTCGTATCAAGTGTTGCCAGTAGGAATTATATGAGCTAAGGGAATAGCTCCAGGTTGCATTTGAGAGAGAGCTTGTTAGGTTTGGTATTTCCTTGGAAATGGGTGTTCTTGGGTTGCGAAGGAGGGTGATGACTCCTTGTTCATGCTTATGTGTTTTAGTAGTTGGTAGAGGTGACGGTTGAGAGTTGCTTAGGTTTGTGTGTGTGGACATGACTCGACTGACTACAGGTTGCAGTAGCTCTTCTGCGATTGGTTCAAGGTCAGAATTCATGTTGGTGAGGGATCGAGGTAGTGGTCATTTTCAGTACTACCTTTAGGGACTCATCGCATCAGTTGTGAATTCATGTGTTATTCGGTAAATAATCCAAGTCTTT
Organism: Jaltomata sinuosa; assembly: GCA_003996215.1. Taxonomy (NCBI): domain Eukaryota; kingdom Viridiplantae; phylum Streptophyta; class Magnoliopsida; order Solanales; family Solanaceae; genus Jaltomata; species Jaltomata sinuosa. The sequence goes on from QJPP01001469.1 coordinate 28,379, forward strand.
GTAGCATTACTGTTTGGGCAAACTGTATGTTCAGAGCCTAGCTGACTCCAGTTCCTTAGTGTTCATCAACAGTGTATGGGTCTACGCAGAGGTTCGACCGAGGTATTGGTTCTCAAATAGAGTTGGGTTTCAAAATTATGGGCTAGCAAACTACTCCAGGTGGTTCATGGGTTGTTCTTTTTGATTGCAGCTTCTAGAGTTTGAAGGCAACGTGTTCGGATGACTTAGCTTCCTTATTTCAGTTATGGAGTGACAGTTATCCTTGGACACCTAGTCCTTGGGTAACCTTTGAGCTAGGTTGTACATTCCACTTTTCAGCAATTTTCTAGATAGTACGAGGTCCCTTCTACTATGGTTGGACAGACTCAGTGGCATAAATTCAAGATTCAGCGGTAGGGTATTATGTGTGATTAGATTGTGCGAGTTGAGTCTAGCGAGTCTATTGTGAGTTCTAAGGATACTTTGAGGTTGGTGGCCGCTTTTGTATTCCGAGGGTTTGGGAAGCTGATTAGTTGTTTCTTCAGAGGTCGTCTTTTATGTGGGGTTCAAGTATTGGTTAGACTCGGCTGGTATGGGAGAGATGTTTGGTATATTGTATGCTTTCGAGTTGATGGTTTTGTGTGCTAGTGCAGTGGAGCGGTTGATTCAAGCCAAAGAGATAAGTTGAAGGTTTATGCAAAAATTTCTATAGCTAGATGGCAACCTTGAACCCTAAGCACCTTTTTCCCCTTTGCCTTAGGGGTGTTTTGGTTTGATATTTGTGGCAAGGTGGACTTCTTCCTGAGGTGAGATTAGTAAGGAGGTTTCAGATCCGAATGGTGTTTGAGTATTTTGAGTAGTAGCAGTACTTCTTAGAGTTTGAAGCTTGGCTGATGATTACAGACTTCATGGTAGGCTTACCACCCTCCTTGCAGAGACTTGGTCTTGGTTTAGGTCTTTTGGGCAAGGTTGCCCTGGTTCATTCATTTTTAGTTGATTCAAACTTGGCACAGTTCGGCGGGGTCGGCTTTGTTCGACAACTTGGAAATTTCTCCACTCACACAAAGTGTTCATTCATGCCATTTCCAACTTTGGTGTGCAAGCTACAATCGGGTTCAGATGGTTGGTTCAGTTGGGTTCAGTTATCGAGTTTGATGTCAGCAAAAGTGTTTGTTCATTGGTTGGTTAAGGTTAGTCGGGACAAATAACTCCAGTATTCAGGGATACGCTAAGGGTTGTCATCTTGGATGGCAAGGCTAGTAAGTTATAGCATCGCTTGGGTTGAATATGAGTATAAAGGGTGACTTCTTTCGTAGTGGATTGCAAGTGGAAACTAGGGATCTTCGGCGTGTCCATTGATACTTCAAGAGTAGCTCGAGTGTGCGGCTTATATGCAGCTTCATAGTTATGGTGCAAAAATGATTCAGATCAGAATAAGGGGTTTCGCGGATCAACGGGTTCATGAGTTAGAGTTTTAGGCTGGTGGATTTTCTGGGTGAACTTAGCGGTATCGAGGATTCAGGTTTGGTGTGTCGATCGCCTTGGATCTCTAGTTTTAGTGTTGTGTTGGTGCTTTCGGTTGAGATTCTTGAGGGTCAGCTTGGTTGGGAGATCTTTAGAGGTTTTAGAGTTTAAGGTTGGTATCTGTTTGGAGGGTGAGGTGTTGGGGGTTGGTAATTTTCCTTTGGTTAAGCTTTCTGAGGTGCTGTAGGATTGGGGAGGCTCCCTTGGTTTTTGAGAGAGTGGTGCGGGCTTAGTATCTGTCTTCGTTTGAGTCATTTGGTACTATCATTTTTCTAACTTTTGCGAACGAAAGTTCTTTTAGTAGTGGATGTTGTAATGACCCTCTAGGTCATTTTCTATTTTTCATTCTTTTTCTGCATTTCAAGCTTTCCCCTAGCGGCTACAGGTCATTTATGACTTGTCGAGACTGACGGTTTGGTGCCCTGGTCATTCGCTAGGTCTGTATGACCACTTCCCTGTTTTAGAACTTGAACTTAGAAAAGCTTTGACTTCGGTCAACTTTCTTGGTAAACGTGCTTAGAATCGAATTCTGACAGTTCCGTAGGGGACCATTTGTCTGGGTCTGAGTGCTTTCGGTTTGGTCGGTGTAGCATTGTGGGTTTTTAAGTCTGTTAGGCTAATAAGGTTGACTTTGGTCAACATTCTGAGATACGGCCTCGGATGAAAATTCCGTCAGCGTCGTTAGCTCCGAAATATTGACTTTGGGCTAGAGGGACCCTTGGTTCAGGTCCCGAGGCTTCTGGACTTGTTTTTGGATTTTGGGTCGCGAGTTGATTTTGAGCGTGGGGCCCACTTTTTATTAAATCAATCTCCGTTGGGAGTTTCGTCGATTCCATTGAGTCCGGAATGCCGTTTCTGGTAGGGTAGCATGGTTGGTTTGTGTTTGTGAGATTGCGAATGAGTCTCGAGGATCTGTCGAAAGACTTTTAGCCTTGGTGAAATTGATGGTTGCTGCAATATTATTGCAGACCATTTTGGTCTTCGTGACCGCGGAGCCTCCATCACATTCGCGATGGTCTATCTTCTTGACCATCCTGATCGCGAAGGTTGCTCATCGCGTTCGCGATGAAGCTGGCTGGGACCCCGCTCAACTTTTCTCTTTGTGAATGCGGGCTGGACCATTCCTATCGTGATGGTCGGGCCAGCTGTTCTCTGCGAATGCGTGAGGTCCTTCGCGATCGCGAAGAAGGACTCCTGGCAGTTATTTAAAGTTCAACTTCATTTTCTCTTTCATTATTTCGAGAACTCCATTATTGAAGCTCCCAAGCTCTTATTTTCCAGCTCCTTGCTTCAGTGTCCTTCATCTGGTAAGTTCCCTCGTCACCCCTCTCCTCCTTCCGTGTAAATTCTCGTAATTCTCTCGGTAAACTTCCTTGTTGATTAATTCTTATGGTTAGGGTGATCCTTGTAGAAATTTGATTCTTGGGGCTGCATGCTCATAAATTCGTGCAACTCACCTCCGTGACATGTTTATCTTATCGAGGTAGGTTCTCGCCTTTTGATTTCGAGTTTTCCCGTTTTGATCCCTCAAATTAGTAGCACTTTGGGGCTGTTTTGGGCCCCGAATCGAGCTCCGTCTGTGCTTAAATTCCGTTTGTGCTTAAATTTTGGGCATGGGTTCCTTAACCCGTTGCGAATATAATTACGACTTTTATTTTCTATTTCATTGCGCGAGCCCCGAGGGTCACTTTCTGACCTGATTTCCAGCCCGATTTTCCGTATATCTTTATGGGTGTCATTCTTCTCGTCTTGACACCTAGTTTATGTTCTTGATAACATGGCAGCTTTCTGAGGCTGCTCGAAAGGGGAAGGCACACAAGTGACAGTTTATGTTTGCAGTTCGGCCCATAGGTAGGTTACGGTTTACTTTCTAGACTGAGTTTAGTTAGGTTTTATAAATTATATGTTAATTGAACGTTAGGTTGGACTATAGGTAGTCTTAGGCTTAAATCTTGTGACTTATTCTATTTTGGCATTTCGGATCATAGATTAGAATTGTTCATTCTATCCTTAGTCTAGGATCCCATAGTATGGTTAAGCCTAGCATAGAATCCTTAGTATGATTTTTGGATATTTAGAGGTAGAGTAGATGTTCGTAGTGGTCTCCGTTATTATTTTTTGCTATTTTCGCTTTAATTGTTGGTTGCGTGTAACTGTGGGCCCGAGGCCATAGCTTGGTTTTGGACGCTGCTTCCAGGCCAGTTTTCTTAGTTTGGAGGGTATTTTGCCCTGTTGTGTCTTGTGGTGTGCTACTTTCACTGATTTTGTATATTTCATGCTCATACTGCATTGTATACTAGTGATACATAAAAGAAAGGTTTTCAAGGCTTTTGGTTCAAATACTACGGATTTAATATGGTTACTATGGTTTTTGGATGGTTGAAGAGTTGCACTGGGTTTACTACAGATTTCTGGAAAGAAACGAAAAGGTACTACTTTTATGCCGGTCCAAGGGATACTCCTAGACCTTTTCTCAGCTATTTTCAAATTTATATACTCATAGTCCGATGCGGTATTTTGGACACCCGATGCGTTATTCCGGGTCTTATTTTCATACATATATATATACTCATAGTTCGATGCGGTATTTCAGACACCCGATGCGCTATTTCAGGTCTTATTTTAATACATATATACTTATCGTCCGATGCGGTATTCCGTACCCCCATTGTGTTATTTTGGGTTTTTACTTCCTATATGCACACATACATATATATGCATAGTCCGATGCAGTATTCCACGCAGCGATGCAGTATTCTGCGCAGCCGATGCAGTATTTCGGGTTTATACTATCATGCATTCATATATCACATCATATCTCATAGCATTGCATTGACTTGAGTGTACTTGGATTGTCGGTTGCTTGTATTGATGTTATTATTATTGCCCTCCTGTTGGTTAGGATATTTTTATTTTTGGTTTTATAACTAGATTTAGGTGGATCCCTGTATTTAGTGTACTTTCCTTGCTTCTTTCACTGATTTCAGGTAATAGATCTTTCGAGTTTCTCATATTTTTTCGTTAATCACTTCTCTTTGGCTTGAGTTGAGACTATATTTCATATCCTCGTTTTTGTTTTTCTGAGTGTGGCTGATTTTGGTTATTTATAATTTTTGCTATTAATAATTTATTCTTGCTGTTTCGGAGGAAAATCAATTGGTCCTGCAACAATCTGGGTTCCCTAGCTTTTTCTCATATTTTTTGCCCTCATTTTTGTTAATAATTATGTAGGTTTGACTATGTAAGCTATGTATTGTATGATTGAAGATATGATTTTGATTGGTAATATTTGTAGAGGTGTCTTCTTTTTTGCACGCATGTAAAGGAGATGCAGTGATAAAGCTCACAAATAAAAAAAACTACTACTTTAATGCACCAATTTACCTTCATAACAAGACCCAGATTGAAAAAGTTGATGAGATTTTTGGTCCTATTAATGAATCAGTAAGTAATATTGTTTCCCTGTTTTTATTTTGCTCACTGATTACTGATGTTGTTTGTTGTTTCTAATATTTCTTTCAGTAAAGATCTTATCTTTAGTATAAGGTCTTTCAGTTCAACATGCTAATACAAAGACTAATTCTTCAGAACCTACGGTGAGTTCTAATTTTCATTTCTTCTTCATATTAGGAGAGCATCAAATCTATTATCATAATTTTGTGCTAATTTACATATGTAAATTTTGCCAAACCTATAAATTCATGTTTTAATCCACCATTGAGGGTAGTGATATGTAGATAAAAGTCAATTCTGACCTCTTAATATAATGAAAGCATGTGAAGAAAGGTTATAAATACACTGATATCAGTCGTACTATATGTTAAGCATTTTATGCCTTTCTCTTTGTATCCCCGATAATATGAAGTACAATTGGACTATTATTTATTAGTCATTTATTCAAATGGCCTCCACTACTTTTAACCCTTACTTGTGACAGTTTTGAGTTTACTAAATTTATAAATATACATTTAGTTGTTTGATTTTTTGTTTTATTTCTCCTGTCTATAAATCTATTTCTGGTCTTTTCTACATCTCATACAAAAGTGCAAAATAGATCAAAGATTCATTGAGGAAGAATGCAGTAATTACGAGCAAGAAAAAAATAACAACAAAGGCAACATATCACTTCATGTTTGCCAAAAAGTCAAGAAAGGTATGAGACAGCATCTTACATATTCACTAAAAACTATACAATTGTCTTCGTTGTAGTATTATACATTTGCTTACTTAGGTACTTTTGTTTAAGAAAATGAATCTTTAGTGCGCATTCGCTATTATCTAAGGTATTAAAAAGGTTCAACATTTTTCCCTTTGCTTGGTTAAGGTGTACCTATTCGGTAAGTTACTTATCCGATTGACATTCAAAATGGGATCTTTTTAAATTTTTGCTGAGATAAATTTTTGGATTTAGGATTTTTGCTGAAATTAATCTTGAATTTTTTGAGTAAATTTCTGATAAACTCACCCATGTTTTTAGTACAAGCGAAGCATCTGCGCATAAATAGGCATCAAGCCAAGAAGCAGATCTCAGTGAGAAATACAATAATTACAAAAACTTCACAAATAAGGTATTCTTCCGGTTGGCTGCAGAAATCACTTGTTTTTCAAATTTCTTGGTTCCTTTTTTCCCCTTGCTTAGATTATCGAGAGACATGACTTTTCTGATCTTTCCACAGTCTATTGAATTTACCTTGAGCTAAAAAGTAAACTAATTGCAAAGATGAGATACATGGATGGAATAAAGGAGGCGTGCTATCTTCATTATCTATGTTACATGTCATCTGCTAGGGGTGTGCAAAAACTGGTTTAATCGATAAACCGAACCGAAAAAAACACTATTGATTTATTGATATTGGGTTAACGATTTTTTAACAGTTTTAAAAAAAAAATTATTGTGTTATTGGTTCGGTTTTTGGTTTTATGATTTTGCTTATTGGTTAAACTGATAACCCAATAAGACTATACTAAAATTACTACTTTACCCTTATTTATATATTAGGACCTTAAGTCCTTAACATCTTACAAAACGTCAAAACCCTATTTCTCTCCACCTCTCTGCACTTTAGGACACTCAGTCTTTCACAATTTCACTTATCTTCAGCAATGAGCAAACTGGGTAGCGACTTAGGCACTTAGCGATGACGAGGGTTCACTGACAGTAGTTGGTGAGGGTTCAGTGACCACGAGGGTTAGATATTAGGTGAGGCGAGGGTTCAGGCAAGTATTAGGTTACTGGCATGATCCAACCTATCGGGACGTACGGGCGCCTAGTCTAATCACCTAGATAGATGAACCCCCACCCCTGTCCAACAGGTAACATGCAAAATTAAAAGTAAAACATTAACTCAAGCCCTTTCTATACATAACAGAAAATCCTTCCTTTACAAATCCGGTTCTGAAAATAGTCTACAAAACAAATTGTGGAAAACCTTTACAACGTATAAAAGGAACACCCTCCCCTAGGATCTAGTCTAAAAAGGTACAAGAGCTACTACAAGATGACACAAAGAGGTAAAAGACCCAACTTCTGGCATGGAAGACGAGGGCAAAAGTTGCTGGAGATCTCATCGCCGCGAACCTATAAAACATCACCAACCTGTAACCAGACTATACCCAAAAAGGTATAGCAAGAGTAGAGTCAGTACAAACACACGTACTGGTAGGCATCATTGGTCGACCCAAATCCATTCCTACCATCATATAAGAAAGCAGGAAAAAACACATGACTGAATTTAAATACTTAGTTCCCACCCACCAACATCCTTCCGCTGCCAACTCCCTTATCCTCAAGGCTTCCAAGTCACGCTAACCTTTGACTTCCTAAGCCTTACCTAATACCAGACTTCCCAAGTCGCAATATCTTAGACTTCCCAAGTCACAATATCTTAGACTTTCCAAGTCACCTTCGCCCTTCGCCCATACCTGGATCACCCTTCCCTCACCTAAGTCAACTGTCTAACCATCCCCAACTTAGCCCGGCTAATTGCCCAACTCAACCACTTATACCTGTAACATCCCTCACTAGGGTCCAACCCTCTATGGATCTCTAGTAAACCTTCTAATAAACATGCAATGCTAGAACCACAACCACAGACTCTCAGTCTATCCCCCACATACGATCCACCCAGCAACCCTTGCTACATTTAAGGATAACCTTAGAGTTATGTCTAATCCCTTTACTGTACGTGACCCGAACCCTCCAAGGATCCCATTAACCATACATAAGTGTCCAACCTGCGACCTCGGTCCATACCCAGACCAACCCTTAGCTTATCGACCATAACTATCATATTCATCTATCCCTGACCCACCCTGGAATCCCCTCTAGACAATGCCATAAGTAGTGATTTACCTGGCCTAAACCAAGCCCAATTCCACAGTCATACAACAGTTCCCAGCCAATCAAGGACCACTAATCAATAGCACTTTTCAATAACAACTCGGTCCACTCACGGAACCAATATCAATTATCACCTTCATAAAACAACCCAGTCCTCTCACGAAACCAATATCAACCAATGCAATACAATAATCAATGAAACAGTGCAAGATGCAATAAAGTAAACCCATACCAGGCGTGGTACCCATGCCAATCGAATGTTATACCCATACTAGGCGTGGTACCCGTGCCAACCATGTGTTATACCCGTACCTGGTGTGGTACCCGAGCCAACCGAATGTCAACAACAACAGTCAATAGAATGAATGCACACCCCTTGTAAAGCCAACAAGTAAAAACCATTCAAACATAGACTGTAAACCGAACTTAGACATTCCACACAAATCCCCTAAGCAATGTAATGCATAGAATTACTTAGACAATGAGTAAAATGAATATACACATTCGCAGAAATATGAAAGCCATCACCTACCCTTTTCCGGGTACAACTACGAACCGTCAATTCCTGTCCTAAGACTACTTCCCGGTTCACCCTTTTTATAAACATGTAACTAGCGTTTTCCCTTTCCAGATAAAATACACAAGCATGATACACACTCCCCTTTTCTAACCTTAGCCAGACCACCGCTAAGCCTCAAGCAATAAACATTCCTGGAACCCCACCTAGGAGCTTCCTATTTCCGTTTCCCGTGCTCCCAAGCACTTCTCCGGTTCCCCGAACCTTCTCAACATATTAGTCCCTTAATCGATCCAGTTATCACAACAATATGAGTAAGCTAACCACACGATATAAACCACAAGACTAGCCATTCCGTACATCCTAGAAATAACATAACCACCCAAATCCGCCAGACTCCGTGCTCGGAGGTCTAAACATGGATTCCCCGTTTTGATTATATAACAAGTACAGAAGGTAAGCAGGTCTAACTACTCATAAAACCTAGCCTATCTAGACGCCAAGCAGCTGTAACTTGATTTTTGGCTCCGTGACTGCGTTCCCGGCTGAACTGTGATCCTGGAATCTGTCGTACCGCATCTTTTCAGTCATGTTCTCTTCTCCTCATGATTTCCCAGCCTTGGAGTAGCATGGGAGGGTTTTTGGAAGAACCCTCGTATGTTTCCCAACTGAGGAGATGAAACTTTTTAATAAAATCCCGTCACAGGTTTTGTCTCCCGTAACCCCGCCATAGCAGTCCGCCTTACCGCGATAGCAGTGCCGTTATAGTGGTATGACGTCAGCCCGGATTTCTTTCCGGAAATCAGAAATTTTTTATGACATCACCTTATTTATTTTGAACGTCTTTTTAACCATTTTCCCCAAATTACAAAATCAGGAATAATCAACATAACGACGGACCCGGTCATTATAACAGATATCAATTTACCCATTGTTCATCCCCGAATGATCCCAAACTTTAAAACAGAGGAGAGAAACTGACCCGGGACTCTTACCGCCCCCATGTAACCTCATAATTATCGATCCTATGCAAGTTGTCCAACTCCCCTTTGCGAGTCTAATTGACTCGAGGAACAATTTACTATGGAATTATCCTGACAAAGAATTTACGAGCCTCACAAGGACTAATGTACGTGTCCCCATCCCGAGTACCCAAGCAATCCTGGGACTCGTGTCCTATTGGGCTGGAGGAATTTGAAAAGACCCAAGAGAACTTTGCCCGTACTGAAAACTGACCCGTCGTTCGCTGTAGCGGACAATTTACCGCTATAGCGGTCCTGCTATCGCGGTCTGCTGACCGCTACAGCGGTTGACAGCAGAATAAAATAGGGGAGAAATGGATTTATCCCCTCATTCTCCCACATTTCCACTCAAACACTTCACTTTTCTCCCCCGATCGTCCCACTCCCAACATCAAAAATTTCAGGTAATACTCGTAATCACTCCCTCCTTTACTTCTTTTCACTAATTAGTACATGAATGTGGTAGAAAAATAGAAACTAATGGCCTATTTGAAATGGGTTTTGAACTTGAACCCCTTGAGTGGATTTTTGGCAGATTCCCGAAGCATGGATGCTTCCCTTACATTTACAATGCCTCCAAGGCGTTCAGGGTGTAAGGATTATACTATTGTTGGCCAAAAATGGGTGGGGAAGGTGAAGGATTGTTTCTTGAATAAAATGGTGATTCGGGCAAATTTTAAGGGTTATTATGCCCAAATTTTATGGAAACTAGTAATGGGGCACTTTGGGAAGGTAGATCTGGTCTTAGAATGCCAAAATCGGGGTTTTTGACCAACGGGCACCATTGATGCACCCCTTGAAGATTTGGAACGATGTAGATCGCTATAGCGGTAGGGCTCCACTATGGCAGTCCCGCTACAGCGGACATTTCCCCGCTATAGAGGTCCCACTATCGCGGACGCACCACCCGCTATAACGAAAGGCCGCAAACCAGTGGCCTTCCCAAGTTACACTTAGAAAAAATTTCCTCTTTTTTGTGTTCTATTACTCTCCTAACCCCATTCCTTCTTACCCTTGCAGGATAATTCAATGGCTGATCAACAAGCACCCGTGTATGACTACGAGCGATTTTCCGATGAAGCTAGTCAGGAAAGGCTCAGGGATTACCGAAAATTTAGCTTCTGCTATGAGAGAGGTTGTTGCATGACAGGAATAGATGGAAAAGCGGCTGATTTCCATCGCTGGGTTTCGAGAGTTTGGGTGGGAACCCTTACTAGTGGCTCCTCCTCCCGCGCTATCCATCTAGGTGCGGGAGTTCTATGCCATCCTTCCTACGGTCCACTGGAGCGAGCCAAGTCCTACTATCAGACTACGAGGGGTAGATATTCCCGTGGTTGCCCGGACCATCAATGAGGTGCTAGGGGTTCCCCAAATCTCTAATACAGCGTACATGGCTAAGTCCCGACTGTGGGGCATGACCTGGTTGAGAGATACTCTGGTGGACCCTGCCTCCAAAGAAAAGGTGTACTGGCTCAGCCCCGAGGCTATTACTAGCGCCTATTTCTCCTCCGAGGCTAGGATGTGGTTGAATTTGGTATCCCAAAGGATCCGTCCGTCGGGAATCAAACCAACGTGACCTATGCCCGAGCTTTGGTGATTGCTTGTGCCATTCAGGGGATTATTATGAACGTGGGTGAGCAGATCATCTCGGAATGGAAAAATTTCTATACTGGTCCCAGGAAGGGCCCCTTTAGCCCCGGGCTGGTTTCGGAGCTGTGCAGGCGGGCTGGCGTGCCTCAGAACCACACCGATGCAGAGGTGGCCATGGATGAGCCCTTTGACCCGATCCGAGTGAAGGATATTTCCAAGAATAAGAGAAAGGTAGGTGAGGCAGGGAGCAGTCAGCCGGTGGAGGAGGCCGACGATGATAAGGATGATACTCCGGCCCCTTCCCAGTCCCAGCCCCGGATCTCTAGGGCCCAGCTAGAGGAAAATCTAGCAGCTTTCAGGAGGTTCATGAAGGATCCTAATGCTGGCGGTGCAACCCCTCACCCACCCGCTCAGGAGCTTGCAGCACTCCGAAGGGAGTTAGAAGAGAAAAAGGGGCTCTCAAGACTGTATGTTTGCCCGGATGTGGAAGACCATAAAGGTCATGTTCTCCTGTGCTGCCCCTGGTCAGGAGCTACCCACTCTCGAGCCTGAGGACGTGCAGGAGTTCCCCTTCCTGAGTGAGGATGAGGCCTAGGACTCCCCCCCCCTGTCATTATTGATGTTACTACTATTGTTTGCCCCCGTTTGCGGCTTGTTTCAGACAATATTTCCCCTTTCCCTTTTATTTTGGGCACGTGGATGCCCGTGTTAGATGCTATTTCATTTCCCGCATATATATATAGCTGATTTTCCTTGGTTTATACAGTGGTTTTGGAATGTTTTATGCTTGTATTAACTTGTCCCCAGAAGGGACCAAAACAGGGGAAAATAGGGCAGCTCACTGCCTCGCTGACTACCGCGATAGCGGTCAGTTATACCGCGATAGCAGTCCCGCTATAGCGGATAATTCACCGCTATAGCAGTCTGACGCTAACAGTTCGAATTTGATTTCCAGCTAAATGTACTCATGCCTTTCTCAGTTACCACTGTCCCAACCTGTAAATCCCGCCATGGTCTTGAACCACTCTCAAGACCACTCCTGGCACTGAACGCATAAAGATTAAATATAACACGCCATAAAACATATCAACATTTATAAGAAATTCACAACAACTCGATTGTTTCTCGGCATTATGTTCTCGCTATTACACACTAATGACTCCCTTGTTCCCATAGTTCCCAACAAAAATTCTGATTGTCCTAAAGCGGAAGCTTCCCTACAGTCCCAGTTACCAATTCCTTACCATCTTAACCTATGATAAGCCCTTTTATTACGTAGTACCCCTTTTTCTTTTTTTATCAAACCAAAACTTTTAACCGACTAAACAGTCTAAGGCACACAAAATTTCCATTCAACAACTCCCTGTAGACTCTACATGCACATCAATTAAAAGCCTACACACACACCAATAAGTCATACAAGGTTGTACACACCACAATTCAATTCCTCAAGTCACAGCAAAGGCAATTCATAGCAAATCAGTTCACAAGTTTCCCTTCGTTGGTACCATGGATGACCATTAACCGGTTATCCATACTTGTCACAGCCTCTCAGGCCAGATACCAATTGAAACCTTCTCAGTTCCAATTTCCCTTGCTTGTCCCATCGTAGCCGAGGTATGAAGACCTCATTTACCTTACGGAGATACCAATTGGAATCGGGAGATACCAATTGGACCCAACCCATACAAGCAAGTGTGAACCATACGAAGGAATGAAAGAAGAGTGGAATTTCCTAGAATGCCTTATAGTTCCCCAAAGATTTGATGTAGACGTCAACACACCAATCTGTAGGACCCTATTAAGCATTTTGCTCTTGTACGGGGAGACCAGTAACCTAGGCTCTGATACCATCTATCACGACCCAACCTACCAGGTCGTGCGGGCACCTACTCTAATCACCTAGATAGACGAACCCTCACCCCTGTCCAACAGGTAACATGCGGAATTAAAAGTAAAACGTTAACTCAAGCCCTTTCTATACATAACAGAAAATCCTTCCTTTACAAATCCAGCTCAGAAAATAGTCTACAAAATGAATTACGGAAAATCATTACAACATTTAAAAGGAACACCCTCCCCTAGGATCTAGTCTAGACAGGTACAAGAGCTACTACGAGATGACACAAAGAGGTAAAAGACCCAACTTCCGCCATGGAATATGAGGGCAGAAGTTGATGGAGATCTCATCGCCGCAAACCTATGAAACATCACCAACCTGCAATCAGACTATACCCAAAAAGGTATAGCAAGAGTAGAGTCAGTACAAATACAAGTACTGGTAGGCATCATCGATCGACCCGAATCCATTCCTACCATTATATAAGAAAGTAGGAAAAAATATATGACTGAATTTAAATACTTAGTTCCCACCCACCAACATCCTTCCGCTACCAACTCCCTCATCCTCAAGGCTTCCAAGTCACGCTAACCTTTGACTTCCTAAGCCTTACCTAATCCTAGACTTCCCAAGTCACCTTCACCATCGCCCATACCTAGATCACCCTTCCCTTACCTATGTCAACTGTCTAACCATCCCCAACTTAGCTAGGCTAATTGCCCAACTCAACCACTTATACCTATAACATCCCTCACTAGGGTCCAACCCTCTATGGATCTCTAGTAAACCTTCTAATAAACATGCAATGCTAGAACCACAACCACAGACTCTCAGTCTATCCCCCATATATGATCCACCCAGCAACCCTTGCTACATTTAAGGACAACCTTAGAGTTATGTCTAATCCCTTTACTGTACGTCACCCGGACCCTCTAAGGATCCCCTTAACCATACCTAAGTGTCCAACCTACGACCTCGATCCATACCCAGACCAACCCTTAGCTTATCGACCATAACTATCATTTTCGTCTAGGCCAGACCCACCCTGGAATCCCCTCTAGACAATGCCACAAGTAGTGATTTACCTGACCTAAACCAAGACCAATTCCACAGTCATACAACAATTCCCGGCCACTCAAGGACCACCAATCAATAGCACTTTTCAATAATAACCCGGTCCACTCATGGAACTATATCAAGTATCACCTTCAGTAAAACAACCCGGTCCTCTCACGGAACCAATATCAACCAATGCAATACAATAATCAATGAAACAGTGCAAGATGCAATAAAGTAAACCCGTACCAGGTGTGGTACCCGTGCCAACCTAATATTATACCCGTACCAGGCGTGGTACCCGTGCCAACCATGTGTTATACCCATACCAGGCATGATACCCGAGCCAACCGAATGTCAACAACAACAGTCAATAGAATGAATGCACACCCCTTGTAAAGCCAACAAGTAAAAACCATTCAAACAATGATCGTAAACCGAACTTAGAAATTCCACACAAATCCCCTAAGCATTGTAATGCACTCAATTACTTAGACAACGAGTACAATGAATATACATATTCGCAGAAATATGAAAGCCATCACCTACCTTTTCTGGGTACAACTACGAACCATCAATTCCCATCCTAAGACTACTTCCCGGTTCACCCTTTTTATAAATATGTAACTAGCGTTTTCCCTTTCTAGATAAAACACACAAGCATGCTACACACTTTCCTTTTCTAACCTTATCCAGGCCACCACTAAGCCTCAAGCAATAAAAATTCCTAGAACCCTACCTAGGAGCTTCCTATTTTCGTTTCCCGTGCTCCCAAGCACTTCCCCAGTTCCCCAAACCTTTTCGACATATTAGTCCCTTAATCGATCCAGTTATCACAACAATATGAGTAAGCTAACCATACAATACAAACCATAAGACCAGCCATTCCGTACATTCTAGAAACAACACAACTACCCGAATTCGCCAGACTCTGTGCTCGGAGGCCTAAACATGGATTCCCTGTTTCTATTATATAACAATTACAGAAGGTAAGCAGGTCTAACTACTCATAAAACCTAGCCTACCTGGATGCCAAGCATCTGCAACTTGAGTTTTTGCCTCCGTGACTGCGTTTCTGGCTGAACCGTGATCCTGGAATCTGCCGTACCGCGTCTTTTCAGCCATGTCCTCTTCTCCTCATGATTTCCCAGCTTTGGAGCAGCATGGGAGGGTTTTTGGAAGAACCCTCGTATATTTCCCAACTGAGGAGATGAAACTTTTTAATAAAATCCCGTCACAGGTTTTGTCTCCTGTAACCCCACTATAGCAGTCCGCCTTACCGGGACAGTGGTGCCTCTATAGCAGAACAATTACCGCTATAGCAGTATGACGTCAGCTCAGATTTCTTTCCGAAAATCGAAATTTTTCATGAAGTTACCCTATTTATTTCGAACATATTTTTAACCATTTTTCCCAAATTATGAAATCAGGAAAAATCAACATAACGATAGACCCGGTCATTACAGTTACAGTTGCTGCGTACAAATCTGAAATCTCAATCACTAAATATATTTTTTTAGTAGTTTACAGTTCTAAAGTTTTCTATTATACAATCTATTCCTATTTTACTCAATCATCTGATGAGTATTTTCCTCAATGTTAATCACTAAGTAGAAATTTTTTAGTTTATCGTAAGAAACTGATTTTCCTTATCAGTAATGTTCATGCCCAATACTAGTAAATACAAGTGTCTAATTGATAAATTTGTGATTTGCAAGTTTAGAGATTCATAGTAGCGGCATCTCCTCATTTCTCAAGGCTCAAGGAGGTATCATTTGTACTTTCACTGTTTAGTATTTGATGATTTGAAAGATTATTATTTGATTATTTATTGTTGGATTGTTGTCTAAATCACATTTTACAGCGAATACACACGGCTAAAAATATTACAATTGATAAGGTGGTCGTCCCGTTGGATGAAAGTAAGGCTTCTAATTTAAATGCCACGAGTCAAACACAATCTGTCCAATCAAAGGTAAAGAAAGAAAGGAAAAAGAGAACTCGTGTGTGGGAACACTTTGAATCATTTGTTGATGAAGAAGGGAATGAGAAATCAAAGTGTAAGCATTGTGGTCAAGATTATTTTGCTAATTCAAGTAAAAATGGTACGACGACAATGCTTACTCATATGTTAACATGTTCAAAGATGCCTCGAGATGTTGATAAAGGTCAAAACCAAATAGGCTTTCAACCTATTCAGGGGGTGTTAAGGGTGATGTAGTTATTGTCAACTGGAAATTTGAGCAAGAACAATGTGGGAAAGCTTTGTGCCACATGGTGATAGTAGATGAACTCCTTTTCAAGTTTGTTGATAAGGAAGGTTTTAGAAACTTTATGAAAGTAGAGCAACCTCATACTGTGATGCGTGATTGCTTTAAACTTTTTTATGAAGAAAAACAAAAGTTGAGGAGATCTTTTAGAGAAGCACAATAAAGAGTCTGTCTTACAACTGATACTTGGACCTCTTTGCAGCGAATTAATCATATGTGTATCACTGCGCATTGGATCGATAATGAATGGATTGTGCATAAGAGGATAATTAACTTTTGTCCAATTTCTAGCCATAGAGGTAAAGATATGGCTAATGAGGTTAGTAAGTGTTTACGTGAATGGGTCTTAGATAAAAAATTTACTATCACAGTCGATAATGCCAGTTCAAATGATGTGACTGTGAAAGAGTTGTCTAAGATATTCACTAAATGGGGGACCAATTTCATGAATGGAGAACACATTCATGTGAGGTGTATAGCTCAATTATTATTATTGTCTGAGATGGTTTGAACGAGACTTTCATGTCTATTGAACGAGTTAGACAAGCAGTCAAATACATTAGGCAGTCTCCAGCGAGGTCTAAGAGGTTCCAAGAATGTTGTGAAGATGTTGATATCAATTGTAAAAAATCTTTATGTTTGGATATTTCTACGAGGTGGAACTCCACATACTTGATGTTGAATAGGGCTATTGAGTATGAAAATATGTTTTCGAGTTATAATGATCGTGATATGGGCTTTTCATATTACCTTCAGTTTGTTGTTGATGAAGATGGAGCTGCTGCCGGTGCACTTTGAGTGATGATTGGGAAAAAGTAAAGAAAGTTGCAAATTTCCTTCAAATCTTTTATGATCTTACCAGAGAAGTATCTGGATCACTCTATGTCACATCAAATTTTCACTTTCTTAAAATTTGTGAGGTTTTTTGTTATTTGAAACAATTGATATTGAGTGAAGATGATCTTTTGGGTAAAATTGCATCAAATATGATAGAAAAATTTGTTAAGTATTGGGTACTCCAAAGGAAATGAATAATATGATTGTCGTTTCTTGTATTTTGGATCCTCGGCACAAGCTTGTTTCGGTTGGCTTTGCACTTCAGATGATGTTTGGAAAAGAAGAAGGGTTGATTTTAGAGAAGGGAATGGAAGACTACATGACTTTAATGTTTGGTGAGTATGTAAAGTCTCTTTCAAAAGATAAAAGTAGTCAACACTCTTCATCTTTATCTAACTCTTCATTTGAAAACTCCAGTCCACTGCCTTCAAGTTTAGGTAATACTATCCAATCGATAGGATCTTTAGGATCATTCATGGATGATCTAATGAAACATAAAGCTGGAAATTCAACAACTGTTAAAATAGAATTGAAAAAATATCTTAATGAAGAAAATGAAGTTGAAAGCAACAACTTTAACATCTTGTCTTGGTGGAAAATAAACTCACCTAGATTTCCTATTCTTGCTGAGATGGCTCGAGATGTGTTAGCGATTCCTATTTCTAGTGTGGTATCCGAGTGTGCATTTAGTACTGGTGGACGTATCTTGGATTCATTTAGGAGTTCATTAACTCCTAAATTGGTGCAAACTCTAGTGTGCCTTCATGATTGGATTCGGAGTGAATCACGACCTATTAGTGTTGAGAAAGATTTAGATACCCTCGAGCAGCTTGAACAAGGTAAGAATATTTTAATTGTATTAGTTTTGTATTATTATTGTAAATATTCATTAATATTTATGTGACTGATTAACATAAATTCTTTTTAGATTTGGCTAATACTAACATTGTTGATGATTGAAGTGGAACTGGAACTCTTCTTTTTTTCTCTTGGATCTGAACATCTGGTAAGTCAAGGCTTGTGTAACAGAAAGCGCAGAATAGATGATAATCTAGGATACTCTCTTTACTAAATCCAATGGCTTTAAAAATGAATGGTAACAGTTTGTGCAATTTCAGGCAAAGATATTATCTAAGATGTTTTTGGAAAAAAAACTGATCCAAGTCTAAATTTGATGGTCAAACTTCAAGTTGGTGGTTTAGAAACAACAAATATTTAGTTAATATATTCTATTCTCTTAGGTTGAAATTGCCTTGTAGTGTTAAAATTCACCTGCTTAATGTTTTTTGAAGTCAACCATTAGCATTTAATTTTCCACAACATTTTTTCTCCTCATTGTGAGATCACACAGAACTCTGTCCCTGTGGGGACTATTGTGTTTTTCCCTCGGAAAGGAACTTTAGCACAGAATTATATGATGGGCATTTCGAATACAAATGCATAGTGATGGCTCTCAAACTAATTGGCTCTTGGAAGGGATGGAAGTGAGCAGTATGAACTGTGTTGTCAAATCTTGTAACAGTAGTTTGTGATAAGAATGGAAAATGTTAAAAACTAACGAGCAGGACTAAATCTCCGCTTAATTTCTCCTTTCTCTCTGCTTCAAGTGTTCTTTTTTCCAGATAAAATGTGCAAAGTAATTTCTTACGATGAGCTTCTTCCTTTTTCCTGTAGTCAATGTTTGGATTAGCTGCTTTTGATGCTGGATATGATATATGGGGTTAAAACTTAAAAAGTAAATGCCGGAGTAATACAGGTCTCACTTTTATGATAGGAACTAGTAAACTGAAAAGATGAAGTTTATAGGAGTTGAGTGTTTGTGTTTGAAAAGAACAGGATGACTCTTTTGTTAACGATTAGTCTATCAGTAACATTTTCAATTGCATATTTTCCAAGTTGAACAGCTCTTCAATGTTTGTGCTAAAGTATGTGCCTCATATGCATAAGTAGGTTCCTTGTCAGATCAGAAGCTAGTTTACTCGAGGCAGCCGTTCGTATAGTTTTATATTAAGTGAGTCACTGTTTTGAATGTGCATCATACAAAACACAGTGTAATGAAAAGATTGGTTGTGAACGATACATTGGTTGTTAATTTAGAGATAACATGCCTTTTTGCAATGAAAAAATTTGCCTTTATGAGATCCATGAATTCTGCTTCTCAAGAGGAATATTACAATATTTTATTTTTACTGCAACATAAATTCTTGAAGAAACAGTTGGAGAAAACAAGGAACCAGAAAGCAAAGCTTGAAGCATTAATTGTGTAGATCATTTCAAGCAGAAAGGATAGCATAGAAAACAAAGCAATTTAGTGGTTGAATAGCAATTTGATTTTACTTTTTAAAAGTGTTGTGTATGCTTTGAACGAAAGGAAATTCTATCTTTACTGGGCTGATTTTTGTTGTACTATAGTGTTGAGAGTCTATGCTCTTTTATGCATATATTTAAAGACAACAGTGATATGTTGGAACTATTTTACAGGATGTGATAACGGGAATACAACAAACAAGAAGAAACGAAGGAAAAGATATGAGAATTAATAACTAGGAATTGAAATTATGGGCAACAAGGGGCTAAAACCCTCACCTCCCAATTGATTCCAACAACTAGATATTAATTCAACTCAACTAATCAAGGAAACCTAAATGAAATCCACAAGTGGGAGACCTTCGATTAATTAAGTAAAGAAGTTAAACTAACAATCAAGAGAGTCACCCTAATCACTCACTAATTCCTTAAGGGAATTACACTAAGCCTTACACTAGCAACTACAAGTTTTAGAGTATCAATCTTCAATATGCAAAAACTAGTCTTCCAAATGAAGAAAAGCTACTACTTATACTAGGGAATAAGAAGACACTAGCTATTACAATTTTGCCCTTAATGAAGTAAGGGCCTTGTTTGGTTGCCTTCTTTTGGGAATTCTTGAATTCCCCCTTCCACCTCACTTTAATAGACCACCCACACATTGTATGCTTTCCTTTGGGATTCTTCAAGCTTCTCCAATGCTTCCCTTTTCATGAACATTGCTTGAAGGTCTTGGAGCTCTTTAGCTTGACTACGTGTGAAAGGCCTTGAAGGATAAGTGTCATCCAAGATAGTACCATCCATGCTTTCCAATCTAGTATCATCCTCCCCTTCTTGAAAATGATTCGTCCTCGAATCCAATTGATCACCTACAACACAAGGAGAAAGATCACTAACATTGAAAACATTATGAACATTATACTCACTTGGTAAGTCAATCATGTATGCATTGTCATTTATCCGCTTGAGCACTTTGAAGGGTCCGTCTCCCCTTGGGCTTAGCTTTCCTTTTCGAACTTGTGGGAACCTCTCCTTTCGTAAATGAACCCACACCCAATCGTCCGGGTTGAAAATCACTTCCTTTCTTCCACGATTCTTTCGATTGGCCACCTTTGAATTGTTCTTTTCAATGGCCTCTTTTACCTTGGAATGAATGTTCATCATCTCCTTTGCTCTTTGTTCAGCATCTAGGCTCACAACAACATGGCTAGACAAAGGAGTCATAGTTAATGGAAACAAAGGTTTAAAGCCATAACATGCTTCAAATGGGGACATTCCAATAGAAGAGTGGAAAGACCGGTTATATGCAAATTCTATCAAGGGTAAATGGTCTTCCCAAGTGGTTGGGGTGCCCCTAATCATACACCTAAGCATGCTTCCAAGAGTCCGGTTGACTACTTCGGTTTGTCCATCCGTTTGAGGATGACAAGAAGTAGAAAACATGAGTTTGGTACCAAGTGTACCCCATAGATTCTTCCAAAAATGACTAAGAAATTTGGAATCCCTATCACTAACAATGGTTTGAGGGACTCCATGCAATTTAAGCACATTAATGACAAACAAGGATGCTACATGGGATGCATCATCACATTTATGGCATGGAATGAAATGAGTCATTTTAGAGAACCTATCCACTACCACAAATATGCTATCATGTCCTCTTTTAGTCCTAGGAAGTCCTAACACAAAATCCATAGAAATGTCCATCCATGGACCACTAGGAGTAGGAAGAGGGGTATACTTACCTTGAGGCCGAGTCGTGGATTTGGCTTGCTTGCATTCGAGACATTGTCCACAAATCCGCTCCACATCATGCTTCATATTTGGCCAATAAAATTGTTCCATAAGGATGTCAAGTGTCTTGGGTACTCCAAAGTGCCCCATCAAACCACCACTATGAGCTTCCTTGACAAACAACTCTCTCCATGAACTCATGGGCACACAAACTCGCCCATTCTTGAACAAGAATCCATCAACCAATTGGAACCTATCAACCCGCTTCCCTTGACTAAGACAATCAAAAATTTCTTTGAAATCGGGATCCATAGAATAGAATCCCTTCAAGCTTTCAAATCCCATCATTTTAGAAGCCAAGGTGTTGACCAATACAAACCTCCTTGATAGAGCATCCGCTACTACATTCTCTTTGCCTTGCTTGTAGTTGATCACATATGGAAAGGTCTCAATGAATTCAACCCATTTGGCATGTCGCTTGTTCAACTTGGATTGCCCCTTAAGATGTTTCAAGGACTCATGATCGGTCCTTATCACGAACTCTTTGTGCCACAAGTAGTGTTGCCAATGAGCCAATACCCTCACAAGTGCATATAATTCCTTGTCATAAGTTGAGTACCGAAGAGTAGCTCCCTTTAATTTTTCACTAAAGTAAGCCAATGGTTTTCCCTCTTGCATCAAGACACCACCTATCCCAACACCCGAAGCATCACACTCTATCTCAAAAGCTTTATCAAAATTAGGTAGTTGGAGTAATGGGGAGGAACGCAACATGGACTTCAATGCTTGAAAGGACTTCTCTTGTTCTTCCCCCCACACAAAAGGTACATCTTTCTTGATCAATTCGGTTAATGGGGAAGCAATTGAACTAAAACCCTTCACAAAACGCCGGTAAAAGCTCGCCAACCCATGAAAACTTCTTACCTCAGTTGCGTTGGATGGGGTCGGCCAAGTCTTGATTGACTCCACCTTTTCTTCATCAACCTCTATACCACTTGCACTAACCACAAAGCCCAAGAACACTACCTTTTCAACACAAAAAGAACACTTCTTGAGATTCGCGAATAACCTTTCTCGTAGCAAAACATCAAACACTTGTTTCAAATGGCCTACATGCTCTTCGATTGTCTTGCTATACACAAGTATGTCATCAAAGTACACAACCACAAACTTGTTGATGAAGGGTTTTAGGACATGATTCATCAACCTCATGAAAGTGCTTGGAGCATTAGTCAAACCAAACGGCATCACAAGCCATTCATACAACCCAAATTTTGTTTTGAAAGCCGTCTTCCATTCATCACCCGGTTTCATTCGAATTTGATGGTACCCACTCCTAAGATCAACCTTTGAGAACACACTTGATCCACAAAGCTCATCCAACATGTCATCAAGTCTTGGAATTGGATGCCTATACTTGATTGTAATCTTGTTCACGGCTCTACAATCAATGCACATTCTCCAAGTACCATCCTTTTTGGGAACAAGGATAACCGGTACGGCACACGGGCTTAGGCTTTCTTTGATCAATCCCTTTTCAAGGAGTTCTTCCACTTGCCTTTGTAGTTCCTTGGTCTCTTCCGGATTACACCTATAGGCTGGTCGATTGGGAATTTGTGACTCCGGCACAAAGTCAATTTGGTGCTCAATTCCCCTCAAGGGTGGTAGTCCCGCGGGCATCTCATCCGAAAATAGTTCATCATAGTCCTGTAAAAGAGAAGAAACAATACTAGGCAAAATGCTAGTATCTTGGTTAGCATGCAATAAAAGATTGGTGTTGACAAGGCACACTAAAAAGCGTTCCTCATCCACACCTTTTAGACAATTGTTTGGCTTGGCTATCATACACATGTTCTTCTTATTTTTAGCCAAGTCACTTCCCTCCTTTGGAACAATGGTGGAACTTTCACCTTCACTCTTCGCTTCTTCCACCCTTATTCTCTCCCGAAGCTCCTTCATAGCCCGATAGTCCTCACTCACTTGGTATGGGGTGAGAGGTGCAAGTACATATTTCTTACCGTCAATCACAAAAGCATACTTGTTGGTCCTTCCATAGTGCACAACATCTCTATCAAATTGCCAAGGCCTCCCCAATAATACATGACAAGCCAACATGGGTACCACATCACAAATCAACTCCTCATTGTACTTGCCCACACTAAATCGAATACTTGCTTGTTTGAGGACCTTCATCTCTCCACTCTCATTGAGCCATTGTAGCTTGTATGGGTTGGAATGCCTTCTTGTTGGAATCTGCATACGCTCCACCAAAGAACTACTCACCACATTAGTGCAACTCCCACTATCAATAATCAAAGAACGCACCTTATCTTGGATCTTGCACCTAGCATGAAACAGATTCTCCCTTTGGTCAAGTTCTTCTTTGGCAAGGGCTCCCATAATTCTCCTCACAGCACATGAAAGGTTGGTATTTACCTTCAACTCTTCATTATCATCAAGTAGGGGTTGCCCCCTTTCCATGAAGCAAGCAAAATTTACCCTCTCATCCAACCTTTCTTCCTCATCCCCCGAAGCTACTCTCTCCCCTTCACCTTTATCCCCCTCTCCCTCACTTCTTTCATTATGCTCATCTTCCTCATCGGTTTTATACCCATCAAGAAAAGCAACAATTGTCCTTCTATTAGGACACTCACTAGCAATATGTCCCCTCCCTTGACATCGAAAGCATTGGATGGTAGAGGGTCGAGGAAAGTTGGGTTTTTCAAAGTTACCTCTTTTCTGCTTGTCATTCCCTTTGGCTTTGTAATCAACCTTGACATGAGTGTCTTGACCACTACCTTTAGATGATTCTCGAGGAGTTGGGGTCTTCCACTTATCATTGTTTTTACTCCATGAGGAAGGTGAAAAATTCTTGGCCTTGTATGTCTTCTCATCTTTCAAATCCATTTCGACCTTAGAGGCATCATGGAAAGCCGCTTCAAGATTCTCATAGTGTTTAAGTCTCAAAGGCTTCAAGATATCGGGCCTCAAGTTTGCCATGAATCGTATCACCGTATATTGCATATGCTCCTCAAGCTTGGACTTCATTCTCAAGTTCTCAAATTCATCATAGTATTCTTCAACACTCTTGGTACCTTGCCTAAGCATGTACACCTTCTTGAGAGCTTCTTGGTAGTAATCCGGAGTCAAATACCTATACTCCATTAGACCAACCAACTCTTGCCAAGTGGGCAACTCATAGAGATGACGACTCTCTCGTTCCCTCCTCTTAGATTCCCACCATGTGGAAGCATATCCCTCGAATTGAGTGAGGGCATACTTCGCCTTCAATGATTCCGAGATGTTATTAGTAAGGAAAATCCGTTCACTTTGTAGTTTCCATTCAAGAAATTCATCCGGGTCACTACTTCCCTTGAACTTTGGAAGTGTAACCTTGATCGTGTTCAATCCCCTATCTTGATCATTCCGTTCTCCATACCTAGCTCCTCTATTCCCCATCCTATCTCCTCTATTCCCATAGCGTTGACCTCCTATTCCTTGGTCCCACCCTAAGTCCCGAGGCTGGACCCCTTCCCTTGGCCCTTCATAGTCATCTCTACCCCCATGCTCCCAAAACTCATCATTATTGTGAACTTCATTCATGTCGTCATAGAGAGGATTTTGAAATTGGTGGTTTGGGTAGGGTGTTTGTGTGGTGTTTCGTGGAGGTGATATGTAGGAATCATGTAAGGACGCATTTGATGGATTTCGGAGTGGAGTTTGGTATAAAACTTGGTTTGCCACAATAGGACGGTTCTCTTGTGGAGGGCGATAGGGTTGTGGATGTGGATGTGGATGTGGTGTTGGTTGCCTTGGGAAGTTTGGAGGGTTGTTTGTTTGGAAGGTGGGTTGTTGGAAGTTTCGGGTTCGATTTTGTGGAGGGTAACATAGTTGGTGAGCTTGCCCCGGAGTAATGGTGGTGGATTGCACCGATGCTCGCCTTGCCTCCTCATTTTCGACTTGGAGTGTCTTCCCTCTATTCTCATTTTCCACCCGTACCAACCTTTCCTCCATACCTCCTAACTTCCCATTCATTTCCGCCATTTGTTTGGAGAGGTGTGCAAGAACCTCCATGAGGTTCTCCGAGCTCTCCCCAACTGGACTTGCACCGTGGTGGGACATGGCACCTACAAAACTCAACAAGCAAGGTTAGTAGTAAAAGGCTCACGTACCTCGTATGTAACTCTCAACTCACCTCCTGTGGCGTCGTCTCAAAATTGATAGTGAACTAGCTCCGCTCAATCAACTCAAGGTCACCTATCCTTTGTGGAGGAGTGGATTCTTGTGACTCTTGAAAGAAGGACGACTTGAAAGACTCTAACGGACTTGAATCAAGGAATTAATCAACGAAAACAAGACAAGAAAAGAAGAAGGAAGAAGCACGAAAGAATTCGGACTCAAGAATTAAGTAACAAAAGTAGGAGAAACTACTTGTTGTTGCTTAATTTGGAGAATCAAAGAGATGATTTGATGTTTAAAAACTAGTTAACAAGTAATTAAAGATGTTAATTAGTTGTTAAATAGTTGAGAAATCGAAGAAAAATGAGTGTAGAAGAAGAAGTTTGAAGTTCCAACACTTAGAAAAAATTTGGGGTCTT
Organism: Jaltomata sinuosa; assembly: GCA_003996215.1. Classification (NCBI taxonomy): domain Eukaryota; kingdom Viridiplantae; phylum Streptophyta; class Magnoliopsida; order Solanales; family Solanaceae; genus Jaltomata; species Jaltomata sinuosa. The sequence continues at coordinate 53,993 of QJPP01001469.1, forward strand.
AAAAGTTCCAACACTTAGAAAAATTTTGGGGTTCCAAAATTTGAGACCCCTAAAAAAACTAAGTATAGAACCTGCAGATTTTTGCTCTCTGAAATTGGGCAACACGCGCTGCTGATGTGGCAGTCCACGTGGATTTTTTTTTTTTTTTTAAATTCCACTTGTGGACCCAACAAACATCTTTGACCACTTTGACTTGAAAAAAATTGGATCAAATGTACCTTTTGGCTTCTTCTTCTTCAAGATGTTCTTGATGAATATCAAAAACACCTAGAACACCAAGAACACACACTAAACACCAACACCTTCAAATGAGCTCGGAATTGGCTCAAATTTTAGGATTAGCTTCCCCTTAACGTAAGGAACAAACCCCAATGGTTTTTAAGCTCCAATTCCTCCTCAATCAATAGACCCACTTTCAAAGTTTGTAAAGCTTCAAAAGCTCAAAACCCTTTAATGGCAACTTCACTTCTACAACTCCAAATCGCATGAAATTTGAAATCTAGACTCAAAAAACACTAGGGAACAAGAATCTAGTGTCAAAAACAAGAAATCAAACAAGAAAATTTTCGGATTTTTTTTTTTTTTTGGATTTTGAAGATATCAAATTCCCAAGACTTAGATTTGTGGAAACAAACCTAAACCAGGCTCTGATACCAAATGATAACGGGAATACAACAAACAAGAAGAAACGAAGGAAAAGATATGAGAATTAATAACTAGGAATTGAAATTATGGGCAACAAAGGGCTAAAACCCTCACCTCCCAATTGATTCCAACAACTAGATACTAATTCAACTCAACTAATCAAGGAAACCTAAATGAAATCCACAAGTGGGAGACCTTCGATTAATTAAGTAAAGAAGTTAAACTAACAATCAAGAGAGTCACCCTAATTACTCACTAATTCCTAAGGGAATTACACTAAGCCTTACACTAGCAACTATAAGTTTTAGAGTATCAATCTTCAATATGCAAAAGCTAGTCTTCCAAATGAAGAAAAGCTACTACTTATACTAGGGAATAAGAAGACACTAGCTATTACAATTTTTCCCTTAATGAAGTAAGGGCCTTGTTTGGTTGCCTTCTTTTGGGAATTCTTGAATTCCCCCTTCCACCTCACTTTAATAGACCACCCACACATTGTATGCTTTCCTTTGGGATTCTTCAAGCTTCTCCAATGCTTCCCTTTTCATGAACATTTCTTGAAGGTCTTGGAGCTCTTTAGCTTGACTACGTGTGAAAGGCCTTGAAGGATAAGTGCCATCCAAGATAGTACCATCCATGCTTTCCAATCTAGTATCAGGATGTTATGCCCATGGATATGCTATTTGTTAGTTTGTTACTGATATACATGTTTGGAAAAGTCATTTGTTTTATATGAGCATTTTCTTATAGGTTAAACCAAAAACCGAACCGTTAAGAACCAAAACCGATAAACTGAAAACCGATAAAAAATATCTTATTGGTTTGGTTATTGATTTAGCGTATTTACAAACCAAAAACTGATAAACCAAACCAATAATACCTAAAACTGAACCAAATTGATCGATGCGCACCCCTACCAGCTGCAGTTTAGAGAATGAGAGTTGCACTTCAGCATCTTTTGAGCATTCACAGGAACCTGTGGAGGAAAGATTTGTCTAAAACATAGAGTCGAGTGTTATTACTTCGCAAAACAAAGATCTCAAACATAAGTCTCGCCGAGATGGTGCTTGACTTGCTTATACTCTATTGTAGCTATGTTAACTACTTCTGGAAATCTGATTTCTTAGCTGAAAGCAATTGCCATAGATGGAAATGAAATGGCCAGCCTCAGAATTGCGGGGTAGTGACGCTACAATTTATTGGAGTGGAATCTGATTATAACCCAATAGTATTTGTGACAGATTAAAGAGGACTCTGGGTGTAGCAGTAACAACTCTACCATCTACGGATAAACTAATTTGCTCTAATGGAGGAATTATAGATTCAACCACCTTAGTTTTAGTATACCATTTATTGATAATCATACTTAATGATTCTTTTTTATCGTCTAATTTTTTCAGTATACTCAAACTATTTAAAAAAATTGATGTTAGATCTTATTCTTTTCATATCGGTATACCAGTTTTTCCTAAAGGATATTCCTTCCTTTAATGAATATTTTTGGACATACTATTTCCTTTTTATGGCATTCTCTGGGTCTATTCAGAGTTTATCTAAATATTCAAAGTCAGGTTCAAATTCTTCATTTGACTTGATCATGCATAAAGAGTCTCTTAGTCCTAGCATTTCACTAGCAGTGGGACTTTTTGGATTTATAATTAGTTTTTCTTGGTAATTCTAGGTTCGTATTCTACCTTCAAAATTGTTTCTGAGAAATCTACTCCTTTTAATTTTTTTATCTATATCTTCAAGAGTTACCTCTTTTTCTTCATGGGTTGTTGAAAATGAGGATCTTGAAAAAGAAATTCTTTTATTCGAAGTAGCATGACTAAAAGATTGAGATCTTAGAAATTTTAAATACATAGATCCATCCGGAAATTTCTACATGCTCAATGCTTAAATTTTCTTCTTCAATATCTAGCTCCGTTATGGAGTCAAAATGTCAATTATCTTTTATTAATATGTCATCCCATCTTATCATTTTCGGGACAAAGGTATGATTGTGATTATGATTAGTTTCCATAAGCATGGTAATTCCTTGTTGCTTACTATTTTAGCTTTAGGGGATAAGGTAGTTTTCATTAGTCTATAATATACTCTATATATTATGGCTATTTCTCTAGTATTTGATTTCCTATTCATGTTTTTGTTTTAACATTTAATGTTAATGTATCCATAACATTCTGATCATTAATATCTATAGAGAAATTGGAATAGCAATTAAAGTATATCGGGCCATTGGCAAGGTTATTTTGAATCAGCAAAGTTTAGTAACCTATTATCGCTTAGGAGAAGACATATAGGTACATCTAAACCTAATCGATAAAATGGTTTAACTGTCACTTGGACAAGTCCTATGTGAAGAAACTTGAAATTTTTTTCTATATCTGTTGATATCTTTAGCTGCTAATAATTTAATAGTCTCAATATTCTTATTAATAGCAACCGTAGATTCAGAGATTTTAATATTATAATATTTTAAAAAATCAAAATATCCAATTTTATAAACCCTTTTAAAATATTTTTTTGGAATATTTTAGTTTTGTAGATCACTTTCTAATAAACATGCAATGCTAGAACCACAACCACAGACTCTCAGTCTATCCCCCATATACGATCCACCCAGCAACCCTTGCTACATTTAAGGACAACCTTAGAGTTATGTCTAATCCCTTTACTGTACGTCACCCGGACCCTCTAAGGATCCTCTTAACCATACCTAAGTGTCCAACCTACGACCTCGATCCATACCCAGACCAACCCTTAGCTTATCGACCATAACTATCATTTTTGTCTAGGCCAGACCCACCCTGGAATCCCCTCAAGACAATGCCACAAGTAGTGATTTACCTGACCTAAACCAAGACCAATTCCACAGTCATACAATAATTCCCGGCCACTCAAGGACCACCAATCAATAGCACTTTTCAATAATAACCCGGTCCACTCACGGAACCATATCAAGTATCACCTTCAGTAAAATAACCCGGTCCTCTCACGGAACCAATATCAACCAATGCAATACAATAATCAATGAAACAGTGCAAGATGCAACAAAGTAAACCCGTACCAGGTGTGGTACCCATGCCAACCGAATATTATACCCGTACCAGGCGTGGTACCCGTGCCAACCATGTGTTATACCCGTACCAGGCATGGTACCCGAGCCAACCGAATGTCAACAACAACAGTCAATAGAATGAATGCACACCCCTTGTAAAGCCAACAAGTAAAAACCATTCAAACAATGATCGTAAACCGAACTTAGAAATTCCACACAAATCCCCTAAGCATTGTAATGCACTCAATTACTTAGACAACGAGTACAATGAATATACATATTCGCAGAAATATGAAAGCCATCACCTACCTTTTCCGGGTACAACTACGAACCATCAATTCCCATCCTAAGACTACTTTCCGGTTCACCCTTTTTATAAATATGTAACTAGCGTTTTCCCTTTCTAGATTAAACACACAAGCATGCTACACATTTTTCTTTTCTAACCTTATCCAGGCCACCACTAAGCCTCAAGCAATAAACATTCCTAGAACCCTACCTAGGAGCTTCCTATTTTCGTTTCCCGTGCTCCCAAGCACTTCCCCAGTTCCCCAAACCTTTTCGACATATTAGTCCCTTAATCGATCCAGTTATCACAACAATATGAGTAAGCTAACCACACAATACAAACCATAAGACCAGCCATTCCGTACATCCTAGAAACAACACAACTACCCGAATTCGCCAGACTCTGTGCTTGGAGGCCTAAACATGGATTCCCTGTTTCTATTATATAATAATTACAGAAGGTAAGCAGGTCTAACTACTCATAAAACCTAGCCTACCTGGATGCCAAGCATCTGCAACTTGAGTTTCTGCCTCCGTGACTGCGTTCCTGGCTGAACCGTGATCCTGGAATCTGCCGTACCGCGTCTTTTCAGCCATATCCTCTTCTCCTCATGATTTCCCAGCTTTGGAGCAGCATGGGAGGGTTTTTGGAAGAACCCTCGTATATTTCCCAACTGAGGAGATGAAACTTTTTAATAAAATCCCGTCACAGGTTTTGTCTCCTATAACCCCACTATAGCAGTCCGCCTTACCGTGACAGTGGTGCCTCTATAGCAGAACAATTACCGCTATAGCAGTATTACGTCAGCTCAGATTTCTTTCCAAAAATCGAAATTTTTCATGACGTTACCCTATTTATTTCGAACATATTTTTAACCATTTTTCCCAAATTATGAAATCAGGAAAAATCAACATAACGATAGACCCGGTCATTACAGTTACAGTTGCTGTGTACAAATCTGAAATCTCAATCACTAAATATTTTTTTTTAGTAGTTTACAGTTCTAAAGTTTTCTATTATACAATCTATTTCTATTTTCCTCAATCATCTGATGAGTATTTTCCTCAATGTTAATCACTAAGTAGAAATTTTTTAGTTTATCGTAAGAAACTGATTTTCCTTTTCAGTAATGTTCATGCCCAATACTAGTAAATACAAGTGTCTAATTGATAAATTTGTAATTTGAAAGTTTAGAGATTCATAGTAGCGGCATCTCCTCATTTCTCAAGGCTCAAGGAGGTATCATTTGTACTTTCACTGTTTAGTATTTGATGATTTGAAAGTTTATTATTTGATGATTTATTGTTGGATTGTTGTCTAAATCACATTTTACAGCTAATACACATGGATAAAAATATTACAATTGATAAGGTGGTCGTCCTGTTGGATGAAAGTAAGGCTTCTAATTTAAATGCCACGAGTCAAACACAATCTGTCCAATCAAAGGTAAAGAAAGAAAGGAAAAAGAGAACTCGTGCGTGGGAACACTTTGAATCATTTGTTGATGAAGAAGGGAATGAGAAATCAAAGTGTAAGCATTGTGGTCAAGATTATTTTGCTAATTCAAGTAAAAATGGTACGACGACAATGCTTACTCATATGTTAACATGTTCAAAGATGCCTCGAGATGTTGATAAAGGTCAAAATCAAATAGGCTTTCAACCTATTCAGGGGGGTGTTAAGGGTGATGTAGTTATTGTCAACTGGAAATTTGAGCAAGAACAATGTAGGAAAGCTTTATGCCACATGGTGATAGTAGATGAACTCCTTTTCAAGTTTGTTGATAAGGAAGGTTTTAGAAACTTTATGAAAGTAGAGCAACCTCATACTGTGATGCGTGATTGCTTTAAACTTTTTTATGAAGAAAAACAAAAGTTGAGGAGATCTTTTAGAGAAGCACAATAAAGAGTCTGTCTTACAACTGATACTTGAACCTCTTTGCAGCGAATTAATCATATGTGTATCACTGCGCATTGGATCTATAATGAATGGATTATGCATAATAGGATAATTAACTTTTGTCCAATTTCTAGCCATAGAGGTAAAGATATGGCTAATGAGGTTAGTAAGTGTTTACGTGAATGGGTCTTATATAAAAAATTTACTATCACAGTCGATAATGCCAGTTCAAATGATGTGACTGTGAAAGAGTTGTCTAAGATATCCAATCGATAGGATCTTTAGGATCATTCATGGATGATCTAATGAAACATAAATCTGGAAATTCAACAACTGTTAAAATAGAATTGAAAAAATATCTTAATGAAGAAAATGAAGTTGAAAGCAACAACTTTAACATCTTGTCTTGGTGGAAAATAAACTCACCTAGATTTCCTATTCTTGCTGAGATGGCTCGAGATGTGTTAGCGATTCCTATTTCTAGTGTGGTATCCGAGTGTGCATTTAGTACTGGTGGACGTATCTTGGATTCATTTAGGAGTTCATTAACTCCTAAATTGGTGCAAACTCTAGTGTGCCTTCATGATTGGATTCGGAGTGAATCACGACCTATTAGTGTTGAGAAAGATTTAGATACCCTTGAGCAGCTTGAACAAGGTAAGAATATTTTAATTGTATTAGTTTTGTATTATTATTGTAAATATTCATTAATATTTATGTGACTGATTAACATAAATTCTTTTTAGATTTGGCTAATACTAACATTGTTGATGATTGAAGTGGAACTGGAACTCTTCTTTTTTTCTCTTGGATCTGAACATCTGGTAAGTCAAGGCTTGTGTAACAGAAAGCGCAGAATAGATGATAATCTAGGATACTCTCTTTACTAAATCCAATGGCTTTAAAAATGAATGGTAACAGTTTGTGCAATTTCAGGCAAAGATATTATCTAAGATGTTTTTGGAAAAAAAACTGATCCAAGTCTAAATTTGATGGTCAAACTTCAAGTTGGTGGTTTAGAAACAACAAATATTTAGTTAATATATTCTATTCTCTTAGGTTGAAATTGCCTTGTAGTGTTAAAATTCACCTGCTTAATGTTTTTTGAAGTCAACCATTAGCATTTAATTTTCCACAACATTTTTTCTCCTCATTGTGAGATCACACAGAACTCTGTCCCTGTGGGGACTATTGTGTTTTTCCCTCGGAAAGGAACTTTAGCACAGAATTATATGATGGGCATTTCGAATACAAATGCATAGTGATGGCTCTCAAACTAATTGGCTCTTGGAAGGGATGGAAGTGAGCAGTATGAACTGTGTTGTCAAATCTTGTAACAGTAGTTTGTGATAAGAATGGAAAATGTTAAAAACTAACGAGCAGGACTAAATCTCCGCTTAATTTCTCCTTTCTCTCTGCTTCAAGTGTTCTTTTTTCCAGATAAAATGTGCAAAGTAATTTCTTACGATGAGCTTCTTCCTTTTTCCTGTAGTCAATGTTTGGATTAGCTGCTTTTGATGCTGGATATGATATATGGGGTTAAAACTTAAAAAGTAAATGCCGGAGTAATACAGGTCTCACTTTTATGATAGGAACTAGTAAACTGAAAAGATGAAGTTTATAGGAGTTGAGTGTTTGTGTTTGAAAAGAACAGGATGACTCTTTTGTTAACGATTAGTCTATCAGTAACATTTTCAATTGCATATTTTCCAAGTTGAACAGCTCTTCAATGTTTGTGCTAAAGTATGTGCCTCATATGCATAAGTAGGTTCCTTGTCAGATCAGAAGCTAGTTTACTCGAGGCAGCCGTTCGTATAGTTTTATATTAAGTGAGTCACTGTTTTGAATGTGCATCATACAAAACACAGTGTAATGAAAAGATTGGTTGTGAACGATACATTGGTTGTTAATTTAGAGATAACATGCCTTTTTGCAATGAAAAAATTTGCCTTTATGAGATCCATGAATTCTGCTTCTCAAGAGGAATATTACAATATTTTATTTTTACTGCAACATAAATTCTTGAAGAAACAGTTGGAGAAAACAAGGAACCAGAAAGCAAAGCTTGAAGCATTAATTGTGTAGATCATTTCAAGCAGAAAGGATAGCATATTTAGTACCCCGGAAAACAAAGCAATTTAGTGGTTGAATAGCAATTTGATTTTACTTTTTTAAAAGTTTTGTGTATGCTTTGAACGAAAGGAAATTCTATCTTTACTGGGCTGATTTTTGTTGTACTATAGTGTTGAGAGTCTATGCTCTTTTATGCATATATTTAAAGACAACAGTGATATGTTGGAACTATTTTACAGGATGTTATGCCCATGGATATGCTATTTGTTAGTTTGTTACTGATATACATGTTTGGAAAAGTCATTTGTTTTATATGAGCATTTTCTTATAGGTTAAACCAAAAACCAAACCGTTAAGAACCGAAATCGATAAACTAAAAAACCGATAAAAAAATATCTTATTGGTTTGGTTATTGATTTAGCGTATTTACAAACCAAAAACTGATAAACCAAACCAATAATACCTAAAACTGAACCAAATTGATCGATGCACACCCCTACCAGCTGCAGTTTAGAGAATGAGAGTTGCACTTCAGCATCTTTTGAGCATTCACAGGAACCTGTGGAGGAAAGATTTGTAAATTCTTTTGGATTCTTCACGGGATGCTAATATTTTGAATTAAATAAATCATTCATAATGAAATGTAATGAGCTTAAACAAAGAATTGAGGGTCCATACAGAGTGTTATTTTTTAGAGTTCGAGCAACATAGGTCTAAAACATAGAGTCAAGTGTTATTACTTCGCAAAACAAAGATCTCAAACATAAGTCTCGCCGAGATGGTGCTTGACTTGCTTATACTCTATTGTAGCTATGTTAACTACTTCTGGAAATCTGATTTCTTAGCTGAAAGCAATTGCCATAGATGGAAATGAAATGGCCAGCCTCAGAATTGCGGGGTAGTGACGCTACAATTTATTGGAGTGGAATCTGATTATAACCCAATAGTATTTGTGACAGATTAAAGTGGACTCTGGGTGTAGCAGTAACAACTCTACCATCTACGGATAAACTAATTTGCTCTAATGGAGGAATTATAGATTCAACTACCTTAGTTTTAGTATACCATTTATTGATAATCATACTTAATGATTCTTTTTTATCGTCTAATTTTTTCAGTATACTCAAACTATTTAAAAAAATTGATGTTAGATCTTATTCTTTTCATATAGGTATACCAGTTTTTCCTAAAGGATATTCCTTCCTTTAATGAATATTTTTGGACATACTATTTCCTTTTTATGGCATTCTCTGGGTCTATTCAGAGTTTATCTAAATATTCAAAGTCAGGTTCAAATTCTTCATTTGACTTGATCATGCATAAAGAGTCTCTTAGTCCTAGCATTTCACTAACAGTGGGACTTTTTGGATTTATAATTAGTTTTTCTTGGTAATTCTAGGTTCGTATTCTACCTTCAAAATTATTTCTGAGAAATCTACTCCTTTTAATTCTTTTATCTATATCTTCAACAGTTACCTCTTTTTATTCATGGGTTGTTGAAAATGAGGATCTTGAAAAAGAAATTCTTTTACTTGAAGTAGCATGACTAAAAGATTGAGATCTTAGAAATTTTAAATACATAGATCCATCCGGAAATTTCTACCTGCTCAATGCTTAAATTTTCTTCTTCAATATCTAGCTCCGTTATGGAGTCAAAATGTCAATTATCTTTTATTAATATGTCATCCCATCTTATCATTTTTGGGACAAAGGTATTATTGTGGTTATGATTAGTTTCCATAAGCATGGTAATTCCTTTGTTGCTTACTATTTTAGCTTTAGGGGATAAGGTAGTTTTCATTAGTCTATAATATACTCTATATATTATGGCTATTTCTCTAGTATTTGATTTCCTATTCATGTTTTTGTTTTAACATTTAATGTTAATGTATCCATAACATTCTGATCATTAATATCTATAGAGAAATTGGAATAGCAATTAAAGTATATCGGGCCATTGGCAAGGTTACTTTGAATCAGCAAAGTTTAGTAACCTATTATCGCTTAGGAGAAGACATATAGGTACATCTAAACCTAATCGATAAAATGGTTTAACTGTCACTTGGACAAGTCCTATGTGAAGAAACATGTAATTTTTTTCTATATCTGTTGATATCTTTAGCTGCTAATAATTTAATAGTCTCAATATTCTTATTAATAGCAACCGTAGATTCAGAGATTTTAATATTATAATATTTTAAAAAATCAAAATATCCAGTTTTATAAACCCTTTTAAAATATTTTTTTGGAATATTTTAGTTTTGTAGATCACTTTCTATTTTTGCTATCTTAGTAGCGGTAGTAGAAATATTAACACTATTTATTATGTTTTAATTTATTGGAGCATCCATTAAAATTGTGCAGATTGAATAATTAGTATATCATCTAATTGTATTCTTTGAATCACCAAATTAATGTTAACTCTATAAAAGTTTTTATATGAACTGATTAAGTTTTTAATAATGAAATTATTAACTATTAGTCTAATGTCTCTGCAGGTTCTAATTATTTATAATAATTAAGGTACTTTAATATTTCTATTTTTTGCTCTTTATACTTCTTTTGGATTTTTAAACAGATCCATTTTTTTATTATTATGATATTTTATTTCTTTTGTGAATGATTGCGTAAGCATAAAATGTGAATATAATATGGGGTATTAAAAGGTTTTGTAGTACTATGTTGGGCCCAATATCTACTTTAAATGTTACTCCTTAATAATTATTTCTTTGTGTAGTATTTTCTGGTTATCTTCTCTAACTTTTCTTTATATTATTCCTTTAGGTTTTGTGACGGGAATACCATATGGATCTGGATCTAATACATGACAAGTCTAGAGCTAATCCAATAAAAAATACAGGCTTGCCAACATCTAGACCGTGATTAAACAGCTACCCAATTTAAGGAATAAAACTAAGAAAGTAGATGAAGAGTAGAAGTAAAGACTACACTTAGAAATTATTGTTTCAAGAGTAATATAATTTCGATTAGCTTAAGGATAGTGTAAAGATTTAGCTACTCATACTTATACACCTTCCGGCCAATCATGGCTCTGATACCATAGAACGGATCGTAGATATAATTTGAAAATATTAACAAAGAACAGTAGAAAAATAACAGTAGGAAAATTAAATAAAAGAAACAAACAAGATACTATAAAAGTTTTATTTTGAAAATAAATTAAAACAACAGTAGATAAAGTACTTACAAAGAAGATGTTTATTGAGTAGAGGGAAAGGTTGAGTACAGAGAGAGAAAAAGTGAGCAATATGGAAGTGAGTACATAAATTTTTGAATGCCCCTAATGATACATAGTGAAGTTCTTAAATAGACCTTAAAATGCTGACTATTAATGATATTTAGTTTACATGTGTCCACATCTAGTAGACTTAATATTATACGGATCGATTAAAAATTCATCTTCATCTTCTAGGAAATTGTCTTCCTGAAAATGGAGATGTTGTTGTCCTTTTATATGTTGTCTTTTTGTGCCTTGCTGGAACTTGTGTTCCTTTTGTACTTTTCTCCATAGTGTGTTGTGCTATTTATCCTTTTATTGCGTGGTTTTGTGCATATTTTATTGTGGCGTGAACATCTTTTGACTTGTTGTGTTGTGTAGTAACTCTTTATTTTGCTGAAAGGGTGTGTCAGCTCTTCTCTCCAATTGAGGAGATAAGGTTGAGCTATCCCTAGCAGATCCATCATATTCCCATTGCTGAGTTTACTTGTATGCGAGGATGCTCTATCTAATAACTCTATTATCTATTTTGGTTCGGTATCCTCATCTAGACTTGATAAGGCTTCTTCGAGCCTCCTTTTTAATTCCTCTTTAGAAAGTTGAGATTTTCTCTGTGATGAAGAACTTGATGCTCCATTGTTGTCTTAGACTATTGGTTCCCAACCTTTAATTCTAATAGTCTTACTCAAATACTTGTTCCTTTCAAATTCATTAATATCGAAGGACCAATAAATAATATAGATAATTCTTTTAGCAATAAAGAATTTACACAATTTGATATTTTCTGGTAGGGTGGAGATATTTTGATCTACCTGAAATTTCTCAAACTGCGTCTGAAAATGTGTTGACAATACCTGTTTATTTCCTCTAATTGACTCCACTACTCGTAAAACCATCTGGGGATCAGTGCACTTTTCATTTCCTCTGAATACTTCTAGTTCACTTCATGGTTATACTTAGATTATTGGCTGATTATTCCTACTTTGAGAGTGTACTAGTGGCATGAATTAGTTGTTAGAATTAGGTTTCAAGCATGAGTTTGTTTACTTGCTTTCCTTCCTTCCCTTTTTACGTGAGGTTACCGGTATACCGCCTATTTTTCTAAAACTCTTTTTATATATATTGTTATTGCAAGGACCCTAGGTGTGTTCTTCTTTCCTTCACCTATTTTCTGTGATGTATATTTCTAGTAGCTAGCCGAGCATGATTATTTTCTCCTTGTATTCTTTCTGTGCTAGCTTCAGTGTACGTATTCGTTGCTTTTGTGACTACTTCTTGATTTCTGCTATATTATTGCTTTTATATCTTATATGTGTTCAATCGGTCTATGATGCCTACTGGATACCCGTTTCTTAGCAATTGATGCTCATACTACACTTTGCGTCTTCTTGGTGTAGATCATAGTGTGGGCCATCGCTGCTGATTCATGGAGACTCGTGCGGGGTGATTTTGGACTATCCGAGACTGAGGGTGAGCTCCTGGCGACCAGGGCTTGGCTGTTATCTCATCTTTTGTATTATGTGCTCCTTGTTATTTAGAGACATATGTATATATTCTTTTGGGATCCTTTTGTACTCTGGTAATGTAATAGCGGCTTTTATATTGTGATACCAGTCTGTGGGATGGCTTAGTTTTCTTATATATATACTCATGTTTCTTATTTTCTTTACCTTGTTCCTTTGCTTTTCTATTTATACTATTCTTCTGCATGCTTGTTAGATAGTAGCTCATTACTAACTGTTTTGGGCTACGGGAATCGGTACGCCTACAGGGGGTTATAGGTGCCATCATGACCAAGAAATTGGGTCATGATAGCTTGGTATCAGAGCCTAGGTTCACCAGTGTCAATGGTATAAGAGTGTATGCCTAGTAAAGTCCTGTGGATCAGGGCAAAGACGTCTGTATTGAGTCTTTGGGAGGCTACAGTGGCATCTTGGGAAATATGACTCTCTTCTTACTTCTATATCATGCGTCTTATCCTTGATGGTTTCCTGAAATATCATTTGTTCTAGTTCATTCTCCCGCAGATGGCTCGTACGAGGTCATCGACATCAGGCGGGGGCAAGCCTTTGACTTTTGCACACTCGACTCTAGCTAAGGGCCAGGGATGTCGTAGAGGTAAGGGTCGAGGACGTGCCTGAGTAGCGGCACCATCTAGGGCTCCTAGGGTTGATATAGAGCCCGAGTTAGTCCCAGTGTAGCACCTTATGGACCAGGGGACAACCCAGGTACCACCAGTGCCAGCACCAGCTTCTGTGCCATCTTCAGCCCTAGCTCCTTCGTTAGATATTCAGGGTTTACTTCTTCAGTTGTTGGGTATGATTAAGGGTCAGCTTTCAAATGTGGCACAGACACCTGCTCAGAGGGAAGCCCTAGGTGTACAGAGTTCAAGAGTGCAGCCTGCTACTGTGGCTTCCCATGCTGAGATTATTCTGGTACCATCTGCTGCACAGCCTCTTGCTCCTCACCCAGCTATGATAGAGATGGAGCAGAAGGCATTGGGTAGATTTTTGAGGTTGGCTCCACTTAGATTTTCTAGTACTCCTGGTCAGGATCCATATGATTTTATCTCTACTTGTGAGGAGATACTACACCATTCAGGTTTGTTGGAGGCTCACGGTGTTGGATACACTACTTACCAGCTGGAGGGCCTAGCTAAATTATAGTGGAGGGCCCATGTTACTTGCAGACCATCTTTATCTCCTCCGTTACCTTGGGCAGAGTTCTATGAGGCCTTTATGACCAAGTTCTTGCCACAGAGCGATAGAGAATGTCGTAGGGAGAAGTTCACTAGATTTATGCAGGGATCTATAACCGTATCTGAGTACGAGACTCACTTCCACCAGCTTGATCCATTTGGGGCTATGATTATCCCTACTGAGCTCGAGAGAGTCCATAGATTTGTTTGGGGGTTGAGATTAGAGTTCATTCAGACAACTGAGGTGTTAGTTGCTAACGGTCGATCCTTCTAGGTTATAGTAGATCATATTCGCACTATGGAGGATCTGCACCGTCAAGATCCGAGGGTACGAGATAAGAGGCTACGTCAACAGGGTAGCTATAGTGGTTCCTATTATAGTGGTAGAGGTTCAGGCTGATAGGACCGAGGGTATCAGCCATAGCACTACCAGGGCTAGTCTAGTCGACCAGTTCAGGCATTGCTTCAGGCTTCAGGTGGTTCTCAATTTGAGCAGGGCCAGAGTAGTTATCAGGGTTACGGTGGTCAGACTCCAAAAGGTACATCTTCTGGGGCATCAGGCCATGGTGGTCACACCGGTGCAGCTAGTTCATCCAGGCAGGGTAAGCTGTCAGGGCCTTGTTATGAGTGCGAAGTTATAGGTCACTATGCTAGAGATTACCCCCAGCGGGGTACAGTTCAGCCAGCCGCTCATCCGACTCATCCTATCTAAGTAGTTCAGCCACCAGCTAGAGGAGGTGGTGTTCAGGGTTGAGGTGGTGCCCAGCGTGGCAGGACAGGCGGTAGGGAAGGCAATCACTTATGTAGGTCATTGTCAGTTTTATGCAGTCCTTGGGAGACCAGAGGCAGAGGCCTCAGATGCTGTGATCACAGATATGATTTATGTATGCTGCTAGTCAACTTTGGCTTTATTTGATCTTGGATCAATTTTTTCTTATGTATCTGCCTACTATGTTCCTTGTTTGGGGTTGGCTAGTGAGTCGTTATTTGTACATGTATCTGTTTTGACCCCAATAGGTGATTCTTTAGTAGTGGATCGGATTGTGAGATCATGTATGATTTTTGTTGGTGATTTGGAGACTTGGGGTGATTTGATAATTCTTGATATATTTGACTTTGATGTGATTCTTGGCATGGACTGGTTATCCCCTCATCGAGCAGTTTTGGAGATCTATGCCAAGATTGTTACTATAGACATGCCCGGTGTATCCCTAGTTGTGTGGTAGGGTTCTGTTAGCCGCGTACCATCTGGGATCATCTCTTGTCTTTGAGCTAGAAACTGATTTTTTGTGGGTGTCTAGGTTATCTAGCATATGTCAAAGATGTTAGTGCCGACACTTCTTCCCCTGAGTCAGTTTCTGTGGTTAGAGATTTCTTAGATGTGTTTTCTACGGACCTGCCAGGCCTTCCACCTGAGAGAGATATTGACTTTGTTATTGAGTTAGAGCCGGGAACCAAGCCCATTTCCATTTAT
This sequence comes from Jaltomata sinuosa, assembly GCA_003996215.1. Lineage (NCBI taxonomy): Eukaryota > Viridiplantae > Streptophyta > Magnoliopsida > Solanales > Solanaceae > Jaltomata > Jaltomata sinuosa. Next base: position 69,370 of record QJPP01001469.1, read on the forward strand.
CCTTATCATATGGCTCCAGCTGAGTTGAGAGAGCATAAGGAGAAACTCTAGGATTTGTTAGCTAAGGGTTTTCATTAGGCCGAGTGTATCGCCATGGGGTGCTCCAGTTCTGTTTGTGAAGAAGAAAGATAGGTCGATGCGGATGTATATTGATTATAGTCAGCTGAATAAGGTGACTGTGAAGAGTAGGTATCCGATGTCACGCATAGATGACTTGTTTGATCAACTTCAGGGTTCAGCCGTGGTTTCAAAGATAGATTTGAGGTCAGGCTACCACCAGTTGAGGATTAGGGTGGAGGACATTCCTAAGACATCATTCAGGACACGTTATATCCACTATGAGTTCCTGGTGATGTCTTTTGGGTTGACGAATGCCCCTGCAACTTCATGGACTTGATACACAGGGTGCTCAGACCATATTTGGATGTGTTCATGATAGTATTCATTGATGATATCCTGATATACTCGCGGAGTAGATATGAGCATGAGCAACACTTGGGGATTGTACTTTAGACTTTGAGAGATCATCGGCTTTATGACAAGTTTGCAAAGTGCGAGTTTTGGCTTAAGTCAGTGGCATTCCTAGGACACGTGGTGTCTAAGGATAGGATTAGAGTGGACCCGGGGAAGATATTAGCAGTTCGTAATTGTCCAAGACCTACCACTCCTACCGAGGTTCACGGTTTTATTGGGTTAGCAGGGTATTACAGGAGGTTCGTCGAGGGATTTTCTTCCATAGCAGCACCCTGACTAGGCTTACTAAGAAGGATGTGTTATTTCAGTGGTCGTATTAGTGCGAGGATAGCTTTCAGAGGCTTAAGGCCTTGTTGACTTCAGCTCTAGTGTTGACTTTGCCAATTAAGGGGCAGAGCTTCTCAGTATATTGTGATTCTTCAAGGGTTGTTCTTGGTTGTGATTTGATACAGCAGGGTTGTGTGATAGCTTATGTTATGAGACAGCTGAAGTTTTACGAGCGCAACTACCCCACTCATGACTTAGAGTTAGTGACAATATTCTTCGCATTTAAGATTTGGAGGCACTACTATATGGGGTTCATTGTGAGATCTTCACCGATCACCATAGTCTTCAGTACATCATGAGTCAGTGAGAGCTGAACTCTAGGGAGAGGAGATGGATCTTACTGAAGTACTATGACTTCACTATTTTGTATCATTCGGGCAAGGCAAACGTGGTAGCGGATGCCTTGAGTTCGAAGATGGTGAGTATGGGAAGCCTAGCTTCACTTTCATTTTCAATGCAGACGTTAGCCTTGGACATCTAGTCCTTGGCTAATCGTTTGGTTAGGCTTGACTTGTCGGATCCCAGCAGAGTTCTTCCCAGTATTGAGGTTCACTCTACTTTGGTTGATCAGATTCAGAGTCATCAGTATGAGGATTAGCGGTTGTGTGACCTTCGTGATCAGGTGGTTTGAGGTGAGGTTAGCCAAGCTACTCAAGATTCAGATGGTGTTTTGAGGTTTGATAGTCATCTTTGTGTTTCGAGAGTTGGGGATTTGATTCAGTTGATCCTCCATGAGGCACATTGTTCTAGATATTCCATCCATCCTAGCACAGACAAGATGTACAAAAATTTGAGACAACTTTACTAGTGGAGTGGTATGAAACGGGATATACCAGAGTTTGTATCTCGATGCTTGAATTGATAGCAAGTTAAGTTTGAGCACATGACACCTGGTGGATTGATGTAGCGACTTCCCATTCTTAAGTGGAAGTGGGAGAGGATTACTAAAGACTTCATAGTTCGATACCCGTACACTTCTCGAGGGTTTGACTCCATTTAGGTTACAGTTGATCGGCTGACTAAGTCAGCGCACTACTTGTCAGTCTATTCTACTTACGGTGCAGAGAGGTTGGCTCAAATTTACCTTTGTGAGATTGTTTGTTTTCATGGGGTCCCAGCTTCTATCAATTCAGATCGGGGCACTCAGTTCACATCTCAGTTTTGGAGGGCGATTCAGCAAGACTTGGGTAAATAGGTTCAGCTTAGTACCGCATTCCACCCTCAGACAGATGGTCAGTCTGAGAGGACTATTCAGGTCCTAGAGAATATGCTACGGGCCTGTATTCTTGACTTTGGAGGTTCTTGGGATCAGTTCGTGCCTTTGGCAGAGTTGACTTATAATAATAATCATCATCAAGCATTGGTATAGCACAATTTGAGGTGATTTATGGTAGGCATTACAGATTACCAGTGGATTGGTTTGATGATTTGGAGTCTAGGCCACATAATACAGACTTGCTTTGTGATTCCTTAGACAAAGTCCAAGTGATTCAGGACAGACTTCGGGCAGCCCAGAGTAGGCAGAAGAGCTATGCCAATCATAGGACTTCGTGCCTTAGAGTTCAGTGTTGGTGACTTCGTATTCCTCTGTGTATCTCCCATGAAGGGCGTGATGAGATTTGGTAGGTGGGGCAAGCTTAGCTCCAGGTACACTAGGCCATTTGAGATTCTTCCGAGGGTTGGTATTGTTGCTCACATGTTACCTTTGCCCTTGATGTTTTTAGCTATGCACTCGGTTTTCCATGTATCGATGTTGAGGCGGTATGTTCTGGATGAGTCTCATGTGTTACAGTGGGATGTTGTTCAGTTGGATGAGATTTTAGCTTTTATTGAGGAGCGGGTTGCTATTTTGGCCAGAGATGTCAAGTGGTTAAGGTCTAAAGAGATTCCGATAGTGAAGGTTCAGTGGAGGCACCGTCTAGTTGAGGAGGCTACCTGGGAGACCAAGAGAGAGATATGGGCTCAGTATCCATAGTTGTTTGAGCCTTCATGTACTCTTTTGTTCTTGACTTTCGAAGACAAAATTCCTTTTTAGTAGTGGATGATGTAATGACCCTTCCGGTCATTCTTGCATTTAAGCTTTCTTTGTACTATTAGAGCTTGCTTGTAGCGGCCCCAAGTCATTTATGGCTTGCTGCGACCGGTGGTTCGGTGCCCTAACTGTTCATTTGGTCATTATGGCTGTTTTCCATTTTTAGAGCTTAAAGTTAGAAAATCGTTGACTTCGGTTAACATTTTTGGTAAACGCGCTCAGAATTGAATTCTGACAATTTTGTTAGCTCTGAAGCGTGGATTTTGGTCTAGATGGACCCTAGATTGGGGTCTGGTAGCTTTCGGTTAAGTTTTGTCTTGTGTTTTGTATTTTCTAGCCAGTTGAACTTAGAAGTTTAACTTTGGTCAACATTCAAATAAGACGGTCTAGGATGGAAATTCTGACAGTGCTGTTAATTTTGGAATGTCGACTTTGGGCTAGAGGGAACTTTTGTTTGGGTCCCGAGGCTTCTAGACTCATTTTGTGCCATAGAGTTCCATTTTGGAAAGATTGGCTTAGTTGGTTTTGGGCGTGGGGCCCATCTTTTCATTAAATCAACCTCTTTTGGGATTTTTGTCGATTCCATCGAGTCCGAAAGGCCATTTTTAGTTGAGTAGCATAATTCTTTTGTGTCCGTGGGATATGAGATGAATCCCGAGGGTCCATTTGAGCTTTTTACACTTAGCTGGTTTTTGCTGAGTTTGTTGTGTCTGGTGTGTCCGCATTTGCGGACCGCATTTGTGGTGATTTTGCTGTATTTGCGGAATTCTCGCATTTGCGATGATTTTTGCCGCATTTGCAAATTTCCTTTGGTGGAGGGTTTTCGCTTTTGCGATAAAAAGTCCCGCTTTTGGGGAAATTGCTGGCAGTGTATAAATTCAAGCTTTCTTCTCCATTTTATTTTAAATCATAATTCCACCTGGTTTTCCCTCCATTGTTCTTGAGCTTAAGCTCTATTTCTCTGTGTGGGATGATTCCAAAGTGTTGGGGCGGTAAATTCTTGCCCGTGATCATCTCTTTTTTGTCAATATGTAAGTTTTCTTGTCTAATTCCGCCAATTCCCCAATTGAACTCCCTCTTAGTTTCTTTTAAGCTTGAGGCTATTTCGAGCCCTTCCAATGGTCGATTTTCACTAAATTTCAGAGCATGCGCTCATGGGAAAGTTGGGAACATCGTGGTGTTTTTCATTTCTGGCTTTGGGTTGCAGGGCCCACGGGACCACGGGCCCACTTGTGACCCAAATTTTGACCCGGCTATACTTTTAGCAATATGGGTATCGTTAGTCTTGTTTTAACACATAGATTGCCTTCTTGATAGTGTAATTGCAGTTCGGAGCTTCTCGGAGCGGTTCAAGCTTGAACATCATAGTTCTAGCAGTTTGTCATCGGACGGCAGGTAGGTTACGGTTTAACTCTTCTATACTTTGCATATATAAGCTACAATTGTACTAATTAGCATCCTTGGGTTAGAGGTTTATTAGCTTGGTACCCCAAACCTTGTTCGTTCCTTCATATCCGTCTTATTTTCACTCCTATGGTTGTAGTATTCGTTGTAGTTGGTAGTATCACCCTTGTGATCCTGTGTGGCCTTGTATTTGACTCTGGACCATAAATGGTGGGTTATTTGGGAATGTTCGTGAGTCCCGAACATCGATATTGTTATTATAGAGCTGGTTATATTTGTTGTAGAGCGATTAGAGCATGCGCAGGTTGATTGTGAATCGTTGGGCTACTATTTGTGGTTAGACATGCCATTATCATGCATATAAAGAGGTTTTCTACATGTTTTGGCTTCGGGCCTACTATAAATGGTTTTCTAAACCTTGCATGGCCCCAAGGGCCCATTTTCGGTAAAAAGATTGGTTATAAAAAGTTTGGAACTGATTTTTGTGGATCTTCTTAGGGTAAAAGAGTTAAAAGGATGATTTTATCACCGATTTTCATACTATTACTAGACTCGACAGAGCCGGAGTGCTAGATATATTATACTGTTGGTTTGAAATGATACTAGACCCGATCGGGCTGAGCATCAGACTTGTTTTACTATAGTTTTAGACCCGGTTACGCTTCGAGCACCCTTGTTGGGGTTTTTGAGACTCAGTTTACTATTTTAGACCCAGATAGACTCCGAGCATGCATTTTGACACTTCAGTTACTGGTTTGGATCCACATATATTTCGAACAATTATATCGATATCCTAAGATTTAGTATGTGGTCAAGGATCTCCATGGACCTTGCCAATCCGGACCAGGGGCTACGTGCTGAGTGTGCTGGAGGATGGGTATATGGTGTATTTGAGGTATACGGGTAGTGTCCTTCTATGGATCCTACCTACTGGGCCTGTAGGCACTGGAGGGGGTACATAAAGAGCTACTGTTCCACTTGGTTTTCACACTATTGCATCATGTCATTCATGGTGTTCAGTTTTATCTTTGTTTGTTGTTTGCTGAGTGTACGCTCCGGTAATATGGGATGCTAGAGGGTTTATCTTTACTTGTATGTGTTTCTCGGGTGTATGGGCGCCCGTTGGGACTGTAGGTAGACTTATCATTATCCTATCACGTTTTTGGTTCTGATTATGGTTATATTCGTGTTCTTATTCGATGTTTCACATTTGGGAGTCGTGTTGTATATACTTCTGGTTCACTTCATGATTATACTTGGATTATTGGCTGATTATTCCTACTTTGAAAGTGTACTATTGGCATGACTTAGTTGTTAGAATTGGGTTTCAAGCATGAGCTTGTTTACTTGCTTTCCTTCCTTCCCTTTTTACTTTAGGTTAACCGTATATCGTATATTTTCCTAAAACTTTCTCTTTATATATATTGTTATTGCAAGGACTCCAGGTGCGTTCTTCTTCTCTTCACCTGTGTTCTGTGATGTATATTTCTAGTAGCTAGCCGAGCATGATTGTTTTCTCCTTGTATTCTTTCTGTGCTAGCTTTCGTGTACTTATTCGTTTCTTCTGTGACTACTTCTTGATTTCTGCTATGTTATTGTTTTTATATCTTATATGCGCTCAGTCGGCCTATGATGCCTACTGGATACCCGTTTCTTAGCAATTGATGCTCATACTACACTTTGCGTCTTCTTGGTGTAGATCATAGTGTGGGCCATCGCCGCTGATTCATGGAGACTCGTGCGGGGTGATTTTGGACTATCCGAGACTGAAGGTGAGCTCCTGGCGACCGGGGCTTGGCTGTTATCTCATCTTTTGTATTATGTGCTCCTTGTTATCCAGAGACATATGTATATATTCTTTTGGGATCCTTTTGTACTCTAATTACATAGCAGGATTGGGCCGTTATAGCGGGACAACGGGACCAAAAATCTCAAAAACGGGTTTTATAATTTCATTTTCTCCTTTTCGGTTTGAAAGAGGCAAGGGTTACTCCAAAAACCTTCCTAGACTGCCCAAAGCTTGGGAGCCATGGGGAGGGGAGATTTCGGCTAAAGAGGAGCGAAACCATGGATTTTTAGCTTGTTCTTTATCAGAAAACATCCTTACGGAGTCAGATTCTTCTTATTCAGACCTCTGCAGTTGATGCATGGAGTCCAGGTAGGCTAGGTTTAATTGAGTAGTTGTACACCGTATTGTTTTGCATATTATTATGTAAAATGACTGGAGGATTCATACTTAGGCCATCGAGCACGGAGTCTGGAGGAATATTGTATTTGTCTGGCTGGTTGATTGAATAGGGAATGATTGGGTCAGGGTGATGAGTTTTCATTCTGGGTTTATTTTTACTTGTTAACTTGTGTGTGATTCTAGATTCGAAGGAACTAGATTGTGGGTAGGTTCGGGGAACCAGAAATGATGTGAGGGAATAAGTTGCTAGGTCATAGCGGGTTCCCGGAAATACTGCAATTAAGGGAAGTGGGATGAATAGAAAGGGTTTGAAGTCTTTTATGATAATAAATAAATTCCCTAAGATGCGCTCACATTCCAGGAAGGGGGGTCCGGAGTTGGAGTAAATGATTATATATGTTTAGAGGGTAAATCGTGAATTAGTCTTCGGACATGATTTCCATATTGAGGGTTATGGCCCCGGTTGTTAGGTAGGTGATGGTTATTGTTTTTCCAAATGCAATGTGTGTGCATATAACTTTAGCTAAGTAATGTATGTTCCTTGCATGTTTAGGGAATGAAATTATGAATGTTTAAGTATCTGGGTGTCAATCATGTGAAATGAACTTGATTTTGTTGCTCGTTGCTTTAACAAGTGTGATATTGTTCATTTATTTTATTGATTGTTGGACTTTGTGTGACATTCGGTTGGCTCGAGTACCACGCTTGGTACGGAATATCATAGTGGTTGGCTCGGGTACCACGCCTGGTATGGAATATATATTAGTTGGCTCGGGTACCACTCCTGTTACAGGATTCTTATCAGTTGGCTCGGGTACCACGCCTGATACAGGTTCTATAATTGTTGGCTCAGGTACCACGCCTGGTACGGGTTTACTTGTTGCATGACATATTGGTTCCTTGAGCGAACCGGGTTTATTTGTGATTGATGTTCTTTACATGTTGGTTTCTAGAGTGAACCGAGTCTATCTGTTAGTGATGTTCTTTACATGTTGGTTCTTTGAGTGAACTGAGTTTATCTGTTATTGATGTTCTTTACATGTTGGGTTCCTGAGAGGGCAAGGATTTATTATTACTTAACATATATATATTGGTCCTTGAGGGCCGGGTGGGTGTGCTTAAGTGATAAGGTGGTTTCTTCTGTAAACTGGGGTCGTATGTTAAATGGCATAGATGATGTCCTAGGGATCCTTGGGAGGTCCGGGTGGTTTGCAAGTTGTGACATAATTATATGTGGTCTAGACATGCATAGTTGGATATGACTTATAAGGTTGTTGAGCCTGATTGTTGACTTGGGGTATTATTGAGAGTCATAAGGACTTGGTTGTTTCATGTTATCTGGTAGTATTCTGTTAATGGCGTACACTCGAATTTTCCATTTTTGACAAGAGTAACAGGCCGGCTAGCGGTGATGTCTTGGCTAGTTGGGTACAGGACTAGAGGTGTCGTGGTGTATTGCTTGACGGGTCCAAGATGGGTGAGCTTGGAGAGACTAAGGTTCCTAGGGAGTCAGGTTTGACTGGTTTAGTGAAACAATGCTAGTACCCTGTAAGTGCCTGAATAGGCGGGATGTCAAGGGGGTTGAATATGCAGAAACTCACAGGTAGTCCATTATTGAGGGCTAAGGGTCAAGGTTGTTGACTTAGGATCTTAAGACACCGTGACAGACCTACTAACAGGGTTAGTTAGTAATGTAAACTAAGGGATTGAACTGATAAGGTAGTCCTAGTGTTAAGTGTGACTTGGGAAGTCCTAGTGCTAAGTGTGACTTGGGAAGCCTTAGAGTTAAGTGTGGCCTGAGAGGTCCTAGTGTTAAATGTGATTGTGGGAAGGTCCTAAGTGTTACGTTGGACCAAAATGGGATAGTACAGAGTCTCCCAACTGCGGAGTTAGAAGCGGAGCAGGGTAGGAAGTCTTGGGAGCGAAGCGTGCAGGCTGTAGTGGTAATAGTATGAAGGTAGAGACGGATGAGGAAAGACTGGATTGTTATAGCTTATTGCATATTTAGACATATCTGATGCCAAACCTTTCATAAAATATAGGGACATATCTAATGTCCAAAACTGTTAGAAAAGCATAAGGACATATCTGATGTCATGCAATTCACAAGTTATGAATCTTAAAGCTTTGCAAAACCATAATTCAAAATATACTTTCCTTTCTACTATCATAGCTTGAAGAATTTGGCATGCAATTTCATGAAAATAGAGGTCATGTTACCTAAACATACCAATTTTACTTGTAGACATGCAATTCAAAGAAATCATGCTAAAATTTATTATCAACATATGGGCTTTTTGAAATCAATTAAGGAACTTCAATTTAATCATAGATATGTAATAAGAAATCATGAATTGATGCCTTTAAAAAAAGACCCATAACTTTTTCCAATTTGAGTAAGAACCCTAATTTAGAAATCTATAAATTTAATTTAGAAGATTGAAGTTTTGGGCATAAGGGTGAAGGAAATCCCTTAGTGAATACCCACATACCTTGATTGAATCTAACCCAACTGAAATTGAAAAGAAAAAGAGGCTTGAACTTGGAGCTTGAGGCTTGGAGCTTGAAAGAGTTCTTTTCCCAATTTGGTAGATGAATGAGGTAATGAGAAGGGACTTAGGCTAATGGGTTTAGAAATCATGCTTGGCCAAAACAGCCTCACTCAGGAGTTAAAAGGGTGGGTAATAACTAAAATACCTCTGGGACTTAATTAAGAAAAAGTTGGAAAAATTTCCCGGCTTCAGGTTCCACGGATGTGTTCCACGGGTCATAGACTGAACCACGACTCATTGTTCCCGCTCGTGGTTCCTGAGCCAAAAGACAGGCTACAGAACAGGTTCTATGAGTCAACAAGATGGCTCTTAGAATGGACAACGGTCCGTAGACCTGAGTCGTAGTCCTGGGGAAATTGTCAACCCTCAGATCAAGTTCCACAAGTCCACACTACGGTCCGTAGAATGAACCACGGTTCATAGAATCAACTTGTGGTTCTCAGACCAGAGGTTAAACTGCAGAAGACAAACTACGACTCACTTCCAAGACTCGTGGTTCAAACCACGGTCCGTGGTTTGGACCCGTGATCCCTGGAAACTTGAAATTTTTCAGAGTTTTAAACTTAAAAAGCTGGTTCAATTTCTGGGGTGTTACAATATCTCCCCCTTGGGATTATTCATCCTCGAATGAAGACTAAACAAGGGAAAACTGAAGAGAAAACAACCCAACCAGTCAACAACACATAAAATCTGAAGAACAAGCATGAAAACTGAGCTTGCAACTTAAAACATAACTGAATCAACTTCGAAAAATATGAATGCATACTAAGATTATGAGGGGAACTGATGGAATAGAGTCGGAGGGACATACTATGGATGAACTACTACCTCAAGCTGAAATGGAGTCGAAAGGGAAGAGATGAGGGTCCTTGGCTTTCATGGCTGATTTTGCTTCCCAAGTAGCTCTATCGACTAGCTGATTTCTCCAAAGTACTTTTACCAAAGCGACTTCTTTGTTTCTCAACCTCCGAACATGACGATCAAGAATCTCTACAGGAACCTCCTCATAAGTGAGACTATCCTTCACGCTCACATCCTCCAATGGAATAATCAAGGACGGATCACCAACACACTTCTTCAACAAGGACACATGGAAAACCGGATGAACCGCTTCTAAATCTGATGGCAAGTCCAACTCATAAGCAACACTACCAACTCTCCTCAGAATCCGATAGGGACCTACAAAATGGGGACTAAGCTTCCCTTTCTTGCCAAACCTCATCACACCCTTCATGGGTGACACCTTCAGAAAAACCCAATCATCCCCTTCAAATTCCAATTCCCTTCTCCTCACATCCGCATATGATTTCTGTCGACTCTTGGCGGTCTTTAACCTCTCCTAATAAGATGAACTTTCTCCATAGTCTCATGAACCAAATCTGGACCAATCAAAGCTTTATCACCTACCTCAAACCAATCAATAGGAGACCTACACCTTCGCCCATAAAGTGCCTCATAAGGGGCCATCTGGATGCTAGAATGAAAGTTGTTGTTGTAGGCAAATTCAATAAGAGGTAAATGATCATCCCAACTACCCTTGAAATCAATCACACAAGCTCTTAACATATCCTCCAAAGTCTAAATAGTATGCTCTGCCTGACCATTCACCTGTGGGTGAAAAGTTGTGCTAAGCTTAACCTAAGTACCAAGACCTCTCTGAAATGATCTCCAAAATTGGGATGTAAACTGAGTACCTTTATCTGAAATGATGGATAATGGAACACCATGCAATTGGACTATCTCGCGGATGTAGAGTCTAGCATAATCCTCAGCTGAATCAGTAATCTTGACAGCCAAGAAGTGGGCTGATTTGGTCATCCTATCGACAATCACCCAAATAGAATCGTGTTGCCTTTGAGTACGAAGCAAACCTATAATGAAGTCCATATTGATCGCTTCCCGCTTCCAAGTAGGAAGGTCAGTGTCCTGAGTCATTCTACTCGGTCGCTGATGCTCTACCTTCACTTGTTGACAGTTGGGACACTTAGCCACAAAACCGGCTATGTCCCTCTTCATACCATTCCATCAATAGACTTCCCATAGATCACGGTACATCTTGGTGGCACCAGGGTGAATAGAATATCTAGAACTATGAGTCTCAGCCAAAATCTGTTGTCTCAACCCATCTACATCTGGCACACACAATCGACCCTGATAATGAAGCACACTATCTCCCCCTTGGGAGAAAACCTCAACCCTTTGCTGATAGACTGCACCCTTTAGCTGAAGTAAAATAGGACCACTGTCTTGTTTTGCCTTCACTTCAACTACCAAAGATGATTCGGAACCATTCTGAACAATAACACCACCTTCTGTCGAGTCCATAAGGCAAACTCCCAACCGAGCAAGCCTATAAACTTCCTTAACCAATTCCTTCTTTCCATCTTCAACTGAAGACACATTACCCATGGACAATCTACTAATTGCATCCGCCACAAAATTGGCCTTACCCGGATGGTAAAGCACATTCATATCATAATCCTTAAGAAGCTCAAGCCATCTCCTTTGACGCAGATTCAATTCCTTTTGAGTGAACACATACTGAAGACTTTTATGATCGGTGAATACATCCACATGCACACCATATAAGTAATGTCTCGAGATCTTCAAGGCAAAGACCACGGCTGCTAACTCAAGATCATGAGTAGGGTAGTTCTTCTCATAAATCTTAAGTTGCCTCGAAGCATAAGCAATAACCTTACCACACTGCATCAAAACACAATCCAAGCCAATTCTAAAAGCATCACAATACACAATAAAGTCATTCGAACCCTCGGGTACTATCAACACTGGCGCTGTGGTCAACTTAGTCTTCAATTCCTGAAAGTTCTTCTCACAAAGATCAGACCACTGAAACTTAACCTTCTTCTGAGTCAATCGACTCAAAGGGGCAGCAATGGAAGAAAACTCCTCCACAAATCTCTTGTAGTAACCAGCCAAACCCCAAAAGCTCTTATTCTTATTATCAGACGGGGAAGTGGGTCTAGGCCAGTTCTTTACTGCCTCAATCTTTTGAAAATCAACTTGAATACCATCTCTAGTCACAATATGACCCAGAAAAGCAACAGACTACATCCAAAACTCACACTTGCTAAACTTAGCAAACAACTGCCGATCCTTGAGAGTTTGCAACACAACTCTCAAATGGTCCACATGCTCCTCCTCACTATGAGAGTAGATAAGAATATCATTAATGAAAATAATCACAAACATATTCAGATACTGTTTAAATACACGGTTCATCAAATCCATAAAGGCTGCAGGAGCATTTGTTAGACCAAAAGACATAACCACAAATTCATAATGACCATACCGAGTCATAAAGGTTGTCTTTGGAATATCACACTCTCTAACACGAAGCTGATGATAACCGGATCTAAGGTCGATCTTAGAGAAGAAACTAGCACCCTGAAGCTGATCGAACAAGTCATCAATCTTAGGAATGGGATACTTATTCTTAATTGTGACCTTGTTCAATTGATGATAGTCAATACACATCCTAAGAAAACCATCTTTCTTCCGCACAAACAAAACTGGAGCACCCCATAGAGAAATGCTAGGCCTGGTGAAACTCTTATCAAGAAGATCCTTCAACTAATCCATTAACTTTTTAAGTTCCACGGGAGCCATCCTATAGGGAGGAATAGAGATAGGATTCATATTTGGAAGGAGATCTATCCCAAAGTCGATCTCCCGCTCGGGAGGGACTCCGGGAAAATCTTTGGGAAATACATCTGGGAACTCATTTACAACAGGAATAGACTGAAGGGATGGGGTTTCAGACTCCGTGTCCATAACCTGAACTATATGATAAACATAAAACCCTTAGAAATCATCTTCGTAGCCTTAAGATATGATATGAAATGGCCCTTCAAGGATGGAGGGCTACCTTGCCACTCTAAGACAGGTTCATTTGGAAGCTTAAAATTGACAACTCGAGTACGACAATCAACCGAGGCATAACAAGCATACAACCAATCCATACCAAGAATAATATCAAAATCAGTCATCTTCAACTCGACTAGATCCATTGAAGTGACTCTATAAAGGACTGAGATAGGGCAATTTCGATAGATTCTTTTGGCTGGGATTGACTCACCAATAGGAGTAGAAACAGAAAAGGGTTCTAGAAGCAACTCAGGATGAATTTTGAATTTGCATGCTACATAAGGGGTCACAAAAGATAAGGAGGCACCAGGGTCCAACAAAGCATACACATCTAGAGAGAAGACTTTCAACATACCAGTAACGACGTCCGGTGAACTCTCCTGGTCTTGTCGAGAAGACATGGCCTAAAGACAGTTCTGGCGCTGACTACCAGAATTAGAAGCAATGCCATGCTGGGCTGGTCGACCTCCTGGAGCTGTTGGGGCAGACTGAGTCCTGTTACCACTCTGTCCCTTCTTAGTTGAAGGTTAATCTCGAATCCTGTGACCAACCTGACCACATTTATAGCAACCCTCTCTACCGGCTAGACACTCACAGGGATGATTCTTTCCACACTTGGTACAAATGGGGTAGGAAGGACCCTTTGCACCACTCCCTGAGAATAAGAGCCCGCACCTCTACCAGACTGATTATAATAAGGCCTGGAGGCCTAAAAAGGAGCACTGCGGTAGAATGCATAGGTCCTGATGACCTCTTCTAAAAGGAAGATCGATGTCCGTCTCTGGACTTCTGATGGCTAAATCCCGAACCCTCAGATCTGACTCTTTTGTTCTCCTTAGCCATCTCCCTGAGCTTGTCTCCCTTGATCTGGTGATCATGAGTCATAAGCCTGGAGATACTCATGTCGCTCAACAACATAGCAGATCTACACTCCTTCTTTACCAAATTTGAGACCCCATAGATATACCTACTCATCTGATCCTATGGGTCAGCCACCATAGCAGGAGCATACCTGGAAAACTGAGTGAACCTCAACCCATACTCCTGCACAGTCATGGATCCCTGTCTCCAGTTCACAAACTCCTCAGCCTTCGCTTGCCTTAACTCTCTCGGGAAGAACCAGTCAAGGAAAGCCCTTTCAAAACACTCCAAAGTCATAGGGACCACGTCCCTAGCCCTAGCTTCCTTCCATTGTATGAACCAGATATGAGCTACATCCTTGAGTTGATAGGATACCAACTCGATACTATCAACACCAGCCACTTGCATCACATCAAATATTTTCTTCACTTCATCGATAAAATTTAGTGGATCCTCACTCACTTTCAAACCCCAGAACTCAGGTGGGTTCATACGGATAAAATCACAAACTCGGGCCGCTATCCCACCTTGAGGGTGGATGGGAATATGAGCCGTTTGGTTGGCCTGAGCGGCCATAATCTGGGCTAGCATATTGATGGCATTGTTGAACTTCCCATTCGTGACCTCGGGGGCTGGAACTAGAGGAACAACATTCTGAGCAGCTCGGTAAGGCATAGCACGTCGAGGCATAATCTGAAATGTACAAGGAAAGGATTAGAGGGATATTAGAGTTAAAATCTATCGCACGATATGATCATGAAAGAAGTGAAGTTTTTCTAATACATCTCATAGCTTACCTCTCATAAGTATGGCGCGCTTAACACACATGAAAGAGACTCTACTCGATGCGGCTTTCAAACATTCTAGGACTCTTGAACCTGAGGCTCTAATACCAAGTTTGTCACTCTCCGAGACTACCCCCTTGACGTAACATGGGACCTGAGGCCATAAGTGCCCCAAGCTAACCCTTGGTTATAGTATAACTCAGATAAATCAATAGATAAGTGCAAGCATAATAGGAAGATCCGAAATCAAAAGTATAGATAATCAAGTCAAATAGGAATACAAATCCAAAAGGAGACTCGCATAATGTCTATGTCTGAAAAGCCTCTAACTATCATAAAGAGTTGCTAGGACAAGACCCCAGCTAACTCGAAATCTGAAATGAAAACATAAAGATAGACACTCTAACTCTGGTCCTCGGATAATGAGGACTCACCAATAGTCAGTTGAATGCCTGGCGTAGTCTAGCCATGAGTCTGAGGGCAGGTGCCTGAATCTACATCGTAAAAGGATGCAACGCAAAATGCGTTAGTACTATAGGATGTACTGAATATGTGAGATAAGCAGGAATCTGAGATAAATATGCTAAATAAACTTATAAAGCTGAAATCATGCTATGAGCGTAAAACTAAAATGCAAGAAACTCAATGCAATGCTAAAGCAAGATATACAAAAGATTATAAGTAATCATAATAGTTCTGAAGTCTGAAGTCAAAGAGTCAATGCATTTTAAAACCTGATAATATTTCTGTGGGAGGCTCTCTAACAGACATAGACCATGTGAGCTACATGGAATCCGATGTATACGCCCCATCGAAAGGACCCAATATACATTGCCAAGGTATAAAGGCATGATTGTGGCATGATCACTAAATTTGATGCCCAACTGAGGGGACTTAGAACCTACAGAGGCATGTAGTTCTGGGATTAAGGGTACTCTCACCCTGTCCAACTCGGTGCTAATACTACTCCCAAAATATATACATATAGCTCATAATACTTGTGACATGTCTGATGTCAAAACTGTTCATAACTTAGGTAGACATGTCTGGATGCCAAACCTTTCATAAAATGTAGGGACATATCTAATGCCTAAAACTGTTGGAAGAGCATAAGGACATATCTGATGTCATGCAATTCATATGTCATGAATCTTAAAGCTTGCAAAACTATAATTCAAAATATACTTTCCTTTCTACTATCATAGCTTGAAGAATTTGGCATGCAATTTCATGAAAATAGAGGTCATGTTACCTAAACATACCAATTTTACTTGTAGACATGCAATTCAAAAAAATCATGTTAAAATTCATCATCAACATATGAGCTTTTTGAAATCTATTAAGGAACTTCAATTTAATCATAGATATGTAATAAGAAATCATGAATTGATGCCTTAAAAAAGACCCATATGTTTTCCCTAATATGAGTAAGAACCCTATTTTAGAAATCCATAAATTCAATTTAGAAGATTGAGATTTTGGACATAAGGGTTAAGGAAATCCCTTATTGAATACCCACATACCTTGATTAAAGCTAACCCAACTGAAATTGAAAAGAAAAGGAGGCTTGAACTTGGAGCTTGACGCTTGGAGCTTGAAGGAGTTATTTTCCCAATTTGGTATATGAATGAGGTAATGAGAAAGGACTTAGGCTAATAGGTTTAGAAATTATGCTAAAAATGGCCAAAACGACCTCACTTAGTAGTTAAAAGAGTGGGTAATGACTGAAATACCCCTGAGACTTAATTAAGAAAAAACTAAAAAAAAATTCCGGCTTCAGGTTCCATGGATGGGTTCCACGGGTCGTAGACTGAACCATGACTCGTGGTTCCTAAGCCAAAAGACAGGCTGCAGAACACGTTCTACGAGTCAACAGGACGACTCATAGAATGGACTATGGTCTGTAGACCTGAGTCGTAGTCCTTGGGGAAATGGTCAATCCTCAGATCAAGTTCCATGAGTCCACACTACGGTCCATAAAATGAACCATGGTCCGTAGAATCAACTCGTGGTTCTCAGACCAGAGGTTGAACTGTAGAAGACAAACCACGCTCTATTCCACGACTCGTGGTTCAAACCATGATTCGTGATTTGGACCCGTGATCCCTGAAAATTTGAAATTTTTTAGAGTTTTAAACTTAGAAAGCTGGTTCGATTTCTGGGGTGTTATAGTAACTTCCCTCATAATTTTTATGAGTAATGACATATTATAACAATTATTTATATGCCTATATAAATACTATAAATAGAACAATAAGAATTCATATTGTACACACTTGAAAATACTTATAAAATGCATGAAAGGAATAAGAAATGCTATATCTTCTCTCTATATTTTTTTGTCTATTTTTTTATTTCATATTAGTACTTTTAACTTCATTTGATAATAAGAAGCTATCTGTTCTTATTATTTTTATTTATTACTATCTAATAAATGTGAATACCAAGCAGTTCACCGTTAATATATGTGCTTCTTGGTATTCACATTCAATTAGAGGCTAATTTCATCAATTGAAAGGTTTTCCACAGCTACTTGGCCCAAAGAGAGTTCAAGGACTTTTCAGGTTTTTCCGCGTGTATTGCCTCTGCTTCTTCAGCTTCCTTTTTCTATTCTATTTTTTTTCTTACCCTGCTTATTTCACTGATTTCAAGTAATAGATCTTTCAAGTTTCTCATAATTTGTCGTTAATCACTTTCCTTCCGCTTGAGTTCATATTATATTTCATATTTTCCTTTTTATTCTGATTGTGTTTGATTTTGGTTATTCCAAATTTTGCTACTAATATTTTATTCTTACTGTTTCGGAAAAAAATTAATTGGTCCTGCAATAATCTGGGTTTTCTAGCTTTTCTCAGATTTTTTGCCCTCATTTTAGTTAATAATTACGTAGATTTGACTATGTAAGCTATGTATTGTATGGTAGAAGATATGATTTTGATTGGTAATATTTGCTGAGCTGTCTTCTTTTGTGCACACATGTGAAGGAGATGCAGTGATAAAGCTCACAAATGAAAAAAATTCCTTACTTTAATGCACCAATTTACCTTCAGAATAAGACCTAGATTGAAAAAGTTGATGAAATTTTTGGTCCTATTAATGAATCCGTAAGTAATATCATTTTTCTATTTTTATTTTGCTCACTGTTTACTGATGTTGTATGTTATTTCTAATATTTCTTTCAGTAAAGATCTTATCTTTAGTATAAGGTCTTTCAGTTCAACATGCTAATACAAAGACTAAAGTTCTTTAGAACCTACGGTGAGTTCTAATTTTCATTTCTTCTTCATCTTAGGAAAGTGTCAAATCTATTATCACAATTTTGTGCTAATTTACATATGTTAATTTTGCCAAACCTATAAATTCATGTTTCAATCCGTCATTAGAGGCAGAGCTATGTAGATACAAGTCAATTCTAGCCTCTTAACGCAACGAAAGCATGTGAAGAAAGATTATAAAGACACTGGTATCAGTCATATTATCTGTTAAGTATTTTACGCCTTTCTCTTTGTATCCCCGACAATATGAAGTAAAAATGGACTATTTTTTATTAGTTATTTATTCATATGGAAAGCTCCACTACTTTTAATCCTTACTTGTAACAGTTTTGAGTTTACTAAATTTATAAATATACATTCTAATTGTTTGATTTTTTATTTTATGTCTCCTTTCTATAAATCTATTTCTAATATTTTATACATCTTATACAAAAGCGCAAAATAGATCAAAGATTCATCGAGAAAGAATGCAATAATTACGAGCAAGAAAAAAATAACAACAAAGGCAACATGTCACTTCATGTTAAAAAGTCAAGAAAGGTATGAGACAACATCTTACAGATTCATTTAAAACTATATAATTGTCTTTGTTGTAGTATTATATATTTGCTTACTTAGGTACTTTTGTTTAAGAAAATGAATCTTTAGTGCGCATATGCTATTATCTAAGGTATTAAAAAGGCTCAACATTTTTCCCTTTGCTTGGTTAAAGTGTACCTATTCGGTAAGTTACTTATTCGATTTACATTCAAAATGAGATCTTTTTTAGTTTGTGGTGAGATAAATTTTTGAATTTTGAATTTTTGCTTAAATTAATCTTGAATTTTTTGAGTAAATTTCTGATAAACTCACTTCTGTTTTTAGTACAAGCAAAGTATCTGCGCACAAATAGGCATCAAGTCAAGAAGCAGATCTCAATAAGAAATAGAATGGTTACAAAAACTTCACAAATAAGGAATGTTTTCGATTGGCTGCAGAAATCACTTGTTTTTCAAATTTCTTGATTCCTTTTTTCCCTTTGCTTAGATTATCGAGAGACATGAATTTTCTGATCTTTTTCACAGTCTATTAAATTTACCTTGAGCTGAAAATTAAACCAATTGCAAAGATGAGATACATGGATGGAATAAAGCAGGCGTGCTATCTTAACTATCTATGTTATATGCCAGCTGCAATTTAGAGAATGAGAGTTACGTTTACAACCTCTTTTGAGCATTCACAGGAACCTGTGGAGGAAAGATTTGTAACTTCTTTCAGCTTCTTGACGGGATGCTAATATTATGAATTAAATGAATCATTCATAATGACATGAAATGAGCTTAAACAAAGAAGTGAAGATCCATATAGTGTTTTATTTTTGAGAGTCCGAGCAACATAGGTTTCAAAGATAGAGTCGAGCGCTATTACTTCTCGAAACAAAGATCTCAAACATAAGTATCGCGGAGATGGTACCTGACTTGCTTATACTCAATTGTAGCTCTGTTAACTAATTCTGAAAATTTGATTTCTGAGTTGAAATCAATTGCCATAGATGGAAATGAAATGGCCAGCGGTCAGAATTGTGGGGGTAGTGACGCTACAATTTATTGGAGTGGAATCTGATTGTAACCCAATGGTATTTGTGACAGATGAAAGTGGACTCTGGTATATTGAATATCTATAACTTGCAATTCTTGTTTCCCTTCTTGATCTCTATCATTTTTTGTGTTCCTTCATCTTTTATCTATATTAAAATTACTTATTTTGTAGTAAGAATATGTTGAAATACTGGGACAAGTGGGAGCGATGTCTCAAGGCATGAACTGTTGTCAAATGTGAACTTCGTGTTGTTGTTGGTACACTGTTGCCAAATGTACTCCAGAAGAAGTATTGACGATTAGTTTATGAGATGTATTGAACTACTTTAGATATTAGTTGTATTCACAATTGAAGCTATCAACTATTAATAGAATGTCACGCTGAAACTTGTTATAAATATATTTTAATATTGTCATTATCTTATCCAATTTTTCATATTTCACAATATTTTCATATTGGTTCTACATAGTTCATACATAAAAATTCAGAGGCGAATCTAGGATTACTAGAACATGAGTGCACTCACTAAAAAAGAATGGAAAAAATGTATTTAATGGAGATTGATCTCTCAACCTTTAGAGAGAATAACTCAACCTTCAACCAAGTGCACCATATAGTTCTTTTATAGCATATGTACCAACAGATAATATTGTACTAATTTTTATATACATAAAATACCTATTTTCACGAAGAAACCACGAGTTCACGTGACTTAAAATTACCCTTTAAATTTGCCCCTACATAAAATACATTGTCACGTGCACGGGCATTCCTTCATCTACTTTTTTTTTAATTATTATATGAATAATCAAAATTCCCCAACCCCAAAAGTAATTTTGGAAAGTAGATGTATATTTTTGCTAGGGGTATTTATCCACTCACAGTCGACTTTCGGCCTTTCCCGAGTGTTACCGAACAACACACCTTAACAGCACGGCGCACGCTACCATCTATTCATACACCCTTCACTTGTTGCCACCGCTGTAACTTCCGTTTCTGCCACTCCAGATGTTGCCTGCCAATCAATGCCAACGAATAAACCCAGCTCGTCCCTTGTCGACTTCATCGACCCTAATTGAGGCTTTCTTTTCTTCAATTATCTAATTCAGTCCTACTGCTACTGACAATCTGGTCTATATCCTCGTTTTGTAGTATTCACAATGCTAATGCTGGTGAAAGCAATTAAATAAAGCTGAAAAGTTGTGAGTGATTTGCACTGATGTTCCAAAGCAACAATGTTACCGCCAGGCTTTTTGAGCGCCAGATTTGCACCCCTGCTCCTGGCACCAGCGTATGTCTCGTCTTCTCCTCTTGTTCGCCTTTTTAATGTTCCTTGTTTGTATTTTCATCCCTGTAGTTTTTTTTATGTTTACTGTGAACTTAATTATGGTGATTGAACAGCTGAACCCTTTATGCATTCGAGGTGTTGTCACTTTTTCTTATGAAATATTTTGATGCTTATGTGGTCTTAGTTTTGTAGTTCAACTGCCAGGTTGCAATTGTCAGACTAGTGCTTGCTTCGGAAGATTTGTTAACCTTTTCAATATTGGGTAATTTGGTCACCGCAAACGTGTTCTGTATTATTACCTTAATTTGTGAAAATGTTTTGCAAGGATTTTTCTTTTTCTCCATAGAGGAGAAAAGTTTTCCCTCACTTATGGGCAGGGGCGGGCCCACATGGAGATGTATGGGTGCTCCAGCAGCACCATAGTCTCAAACTCAAACTTTATGTACTTATATATGTCATTAGTATTAGGATATATTTTGAGCGAGCAGCCATGGCAACAAAGTTGTTGGGTGCATTAGCTGAAAGGTAAGAAGAAGTCTCACAAACATTTTGATGGGGGATCAATGCGATGCTTTTCCATTTAAATTCATCTCAGGTATTGTACAAAATATAAATGTACTAGCAGTTTTATGTATTTTCATTTTTCAACATGGGCAGCCCGGTGCATTAAAGCTCCCGCTATGAGCAGGGTCCGGGGAAGGGCCCGACTACAAGGGTCTATTGTACGCAGTCATTTTTCAACATGCATTAAAAAAAATCTCTACTAGGGTTAAGAAACTCCTAGAAAGCATATGACCTAAAGTAAATGTATTAACAAGACTAAAAGATATAATAAAAACAACTACACTGTTATCCCAAATTAGTTGAAGTCGACTAATTGAATCCTCTATACCATAAATGATCTGTTGGGTCCATAATATTTTTTTTTTGATGACCGTGGTGTCCGCGCCAGTTTTCGTGCACCTCGACTAAATCCACGGGATACTGCCACCTCCCACCGGCAACAGGTACCAGGTAACTTTGTACATAGGGACTAATACATATTCCCAACTAATTGGAATCACATTTATAGATTTTATTCTTCCACGACATCCTATCTTTCGCTAAATCTGCATGGACTCAATTTCAAAGAAAAAAAATCTGCATGGACTCAAAGAGATTATAGGTCTTTCGAGAAATTCTTTTCATGTAAATTTAGGTCTACCTCATCCCAGTTTAACACATTAACTCATCATGATTTCCCACCTATAGACTGGTGCATCTGAGGTCGAAGCAGGATGGGACCAAATGTCCAAGTCATCTCAACCAACCTTACTGCATTTTATCTTTAATGTGTACTACTTGCACCTCCTTGCGAATGTGGCCCATTTTAATTTTGTCTAATCTTGTATGACTGCGCATCCATCTTAGCATCCGCATCTCTGCAACCCTCATATTGTGGATGTGTTGAACTTTAGCAGCTCAACGTCCACCTCATATAACATTTATGGTCTTATAACTGTTCTACTAAACTTACTTTTCACTTTGGTAGGCATCCTTGTATCCTGTAACACCCGGTAGCACTTCTCCATCAGCCATCTGTTTTTGATTCCATTTCAACCATCCAACCACTGATTTTAAAACTTTGCGAACTGGCCATTGAGCTACAAAGCCTTGTTGTGATATTCCTTTTTTTTTTCCTTTTGTATTATCTATAACCTCTCACCAAATCCAGTTGCCATGTTTCCTTTGTTCTTTTCCTTCTTATTCATGCTGATTCTTTTTTTCCCTTTCCTAGAGATTCAGATAAAGTAAGTAGCTCAGAAAGAGGGAGTTCCCTGGTAGATACTCTGTCAAAGAAACGATATGTAACAAGCTTGAAACTTTGTTTGATCAGTACTTTTTTTTTCTTTTCTTTTGCTCATCATGTACCATCCGCTGAACTCCCTCTTAGTGTGTATATCAAACTCACAAAGTCGGGTTCTTTTCCTTCTTAAAAGGAAAAAAGGCGAGGATCTGCCGTGGTTAGTCTGATTTTTCTCTGTCACAGCTGCAACAACAGTTTTTTTTTTCACACATGATTTCCACACTGCTTATTGCAAAAATCCATCCTCCTTTACGTTCCAACTATTACTTCATATCATTTATTTTAATCAACTCATAGACATTGTTGTCAATCCTTAATGATAAGAAAATATGGTCGTAATGTTGTATCAAACATTGTGCAGCATGTTGCATTGATACTATCCAAAAGATAATTTCTAAGGCACAACACTTTCTTTAAGAATCAATTTTCTCCGTACCAAACACATCTTTGTCTTTTTCTTCGGATTGTCAATGGTATAATTGGTCAGTTTTGGCATCTTTGATGTATACAATGGTTGCCTAAGAATGCTGGTTCACCCTTTGCAGATTCATCGTGCCAGAAGATTTTATGAGAACATTGTACCAAGTTATACAATATACGATGTTGAATGTCCCGACCATTCATTTCGCAAGTTCACGGATGATGGTCTATATCTTGTAAGTTTCAGCCGAAATCATCAAGATCTGGTTGTTTATAGACCAACATGGTTGACATTTTCCTGCAAAGAAGAAGATTGTGATACTCATGATTTTCCTTTGAAAGCCAGAAAGTTCGAGAGCTTCTTCACACAATTGTACAGTGTTACTCTTGCTTCTAGTGGGGAACTTATATGCAAAGATTTCTTTCTCTATATGGAGAGCAACCAATTTGGACTCTTTGCAACTTCAACTGCACAGATTCATGATGCACCTCCTACTGGCGGGGCAATTCAGGGAGTCCCTTCAGTTGAAAAAATAACTTTCCACCTTTTGAAGTGTGTAATCAGTCTCAACTATGAATTTCATGATCACTTGACATGATTTTTTGGTCTTTGAAGTTACCGTGGTTGATTTGTTGTGGTTTGGTTTTATTAATTTAGGTTGGAGGATGGAGTTATACTTGACGAGAGGGCTTTTCACAATGATTATGTTAATTTGGCACATAGCATTGGTGCTTTCTTGTATGATGATTTGCTTGCTATAGTGTCTCTTCGTTATCAAAGAATACACATACTTCAGATCAGAGATTCTGGAGATCTTGTTGATGTAAGAGCAATTGGGGAATTCTGCCGTGAAGATGATGAACTTTTTCTCAATTCCAATTCCCAGGTAACTATGACGGTTCATGCTATTTAAGGAAGTTGGGGTTCAGTTTCATCTGATTCTCATTCTTTTATTGAGAATGGTAAGGTTGTATAAAGAATGCACAAAATTGTGCCAGAAATTACATAAAATTCAGTTCCTTAACAATTACTGTAGTAAGCTGAGAAAATCTGTCATCCTATCAACTGTATTAACATCTTCTAGTCTACACCAAAAACCCAAAACTGAAATCCATCTATACTTTTAATGTATGAATGTTTTCATATTTTCTTTCAAAACATCATTTGTTTGACTCAAAAGTACCAGGATTTATTCAGGGCGATATTGAAGTGAAATAGAGAAAAGTTCCTTTCTTGTTACTTCCCTGATATGAAAGAGTGAAACACTTGTAAATGAGCCAGTAGAAGAGAAATGGAAGGAAATCCACTAAGTTATAGTTTCCTGAAGGACTAACCAAAAGGCGATTGTGTTTTCTTTCCTCTTTTTGTTTTAATGTTCACAGCGTTGGTATAACCTAGAAATTGGACTTCTATTGTCTCTCCACAGTAGTAGACTCACCAAGATATCTGTCCTGTCATTCCTTATAAAAAAGATATCTGTCCTGTCATTACATCAAAGAGGTCTAAAAAATCTTGTTTGTTGTCCTTTAAAGCTTTTCAGTTTTCTCGCCATGTGGAAAGAATTTCAGAAAAAGGCATGTTAACTTTTACCCATTTCTCTCTTCATATTTTATTTTATTTTGGGTTGGGGTAGGTGAGCAAGGAGGATTGGTTTATTTCTCGCTTATCTGAAATTGATAAGCGGGTTGTGCATGCTAATCTCTTACAGTAGCCTATTGCATCAGGTGCTTGTAAATCATGTTGGAAATGGTTTTCATCATAGTTTGCCTGAATCGGAAACTTCTTTCCTGAGCGGTATAAAGCAGCGGCTGCTTTCATTTATATTTCGAGGTATATGGAATGAAGAAATTGACCAAACCATGGTTAGTAAGAGAAAATATTGAATTCCTTATATGTTAAGAGCTCTAGTATGTTGTTTACTTGATTGCTTATTTAATTTATTATGTCATCAAAGCTGCAAATCATAGATTATTCTGATTGAAGCTCGAGGCTATTTTACTAATCCTTATTGTGTTATATTATACTGATTTTTGACCTCATACATATGGAGGTATACAATTGTTGGTTTTATATTTGATACTAGGGAACTTTTTCGCGCTTCGCACGGTTATAAAAGATTATGGTTAACATATTTCGAACAAATTCATAAGTTAATATTCATATAAAATATAAAATAATTAAAAATGAACTTACGACAATCAAATATTCATATAAAATATAAAATAAAAATAAATCGTAGAAAGAACATATAAAAAAATATATCATTCTTACGACCTTAATCATTAAAAAAATAGAAGAAAAAAAATATGAAATCAATGAACAATCTTCTGAGCTCTTGTCGACAGTAACTCCCACAAGCTGATTACCCATTGAATAGCCTTCATCATCTTATTCTTCGAATCAAACTAAAACATGAATATAGTAAGCACCGGAAATATAACAATTTAAAAGACTAATGTGATCATTTTTACAAAGTCTTACTGTATTTTTATTTATAGGACTAGTGGACTACAATATGGAATGTCAAATAATGTCATCAATATGACTATTAATTATTTGAAGGTTATGATAATAAAAGGTTGTGGGTGTAATGAAAATAAAGACCATTAAATTTTACATTAAAGAAATGACTTTTTAACTTTTTAACATTACATATTTAATATAATTAAGAGGGTAAATGAATGTTTTTTTAAAATAGCACATAAATGAGGAAAAAAATAGAGAAAAGCACATACAAAAGATAAAGTGTATTTCTTGGTCAAAGAGATGTGTTACATCATTTTCTCTATCCCTAGTTTTATTATTATATTATAAGCATAATAAATAACAACTTAAAAGACTGATGTGATCATTTCTACAAAGCCTTACAATATCTCTATTTATGGGACTACAATATGAAATACCAAATAATGTCATGTTTTATAAATTATGATAATAAAAACTTATATGAATAATAAAAATAAAGACCATTAAATTTTACATTAAATAAATTTTAAAAAATGATTTTTAAGTTTCTTGACATTGCATATTTATATGTTTAAGAGAGTTAGGAGTGAATGTTTTAGTTTTTAATATATCACATAAATAAGGAAAAAATAGAAAAAATTACAAAAAAGGAGAAAAAAAGTAATTATATTTTTTGGCCAAAAGAGATGTCACGTCACTTTTTCTATTCCTAACTTTATTATTACATATAGATTATTATTTTTCTCTCATTTTTCTCTCTTTCCCACTCAAGAAATTTATCCAAATGAAACAAAAATCAGGTTCCTACACAATCCAAAGGAGGGTCTTTTGAGTTAGTCAAATTAATGACTTCTATATATATAAAAGAGGAAAGAATGACCTTGTTATCAACATATCTTAATCAAATTATCTAAAAAATACAAAAAGAAGCAAAATAATAATAAAAGAGCCAAAATGTCACGACCCGATTTCTCGGTCATGATGGCACCTACAACCCCCCGGTAGGCGAACCAATTCCCGTAGCCCGGAACGGTCAGTAATGGGCTACTATCTAACAATTAAACGGAAAAACATGTAATATAAGCGGAAGCAAGGGTCATACGAGAAGAAAAGTAACAACAAGAGTATATATATAACATACGGAAGTTAAACCAAAACCCAAAACCTGGTATCATAGTATATAAGAGTCGGATCTACATATAAGGAGTACAAAGGGATCCAAAATAATATATACATAATGTCTCCGAGTAGTAAGAGAGTACAAAATATGAAAGATAAACTAAAGTCAAGCTCCGGTCGTCAAGAGCTCACCCTCAGTCGGGATGATCCAAAAGTCTCCTCGCACGAGTGTCCACGAGCTAACGGCGAGGGCCCACACTAGGATCTGCACCAGAAGATGCAGAGTGTAGTATGAACACCAAATGCGAAGCAAATGGTACCCAGTAGGTATCATAGGCCGACTGGGCACATATAAGATAAAAGAGCAGTAATAAGCAAAATAGAAACAGTTAGTCACAGAAAACAACGAAGAAGTACACGGAAGCTAGCACAGAAGACAGCAGAAAATAACATACATGGCTAGCTACAGAATATATATTACCGACACAGGTGAAAGAAAGAAATGACGCACCTGGGATCCTCGCAATAATAATATATATAAGAAGTTTTCAGAAAACGGGCGGTATACTGGTAACCTCAAGTAAAAAGGGAAGGAGGAAACAGGAAACAAAAGCATGCTCAAATACAAGAATAAGAACCAAGTCAAGATACAAGTACTACTTCCAATATCCAAATCGTAGTAACAAATCAACATAAGGAATAATAACTCGACTAAGCAATAATAAGCCTACCTACAGTCCCAACGGGCGCCCATACACCCGAGAAACACAAACAAGTGAAGACAAATCCTCCGGCATCCAATACTACTGGAGCGTACACTCAGCAAACAGCGAACAAGGGTGGAACCTCACGCAAATGAATGGTATGATGCATGATGATATTAGGGTGGAACAGAAACTCTGTATGTACCTCCTCCGGCGCCTAAAGGGCCCAGAAGGTAGGTTCCATGGAAGGACACTGCCCGTATACCTCAACTCCATCGTATACCCCTCCTCCGGCACACGCAGCCCAAAGCCCCTGGTCCGGATCGGCAAGGTCCATTGAGGTCCTCGACCACATACTAAAACTCAATCTCGAAACCTCGTCCGGAGTGGGTCCGGATCCAAGCTGGTAGCTCAAAATCTCTAATATGCATGCCCAGACTCTGTCCAGGTCTAAAACAGTGGAATAAGTCTCAAAACCCCACCAAGGGTGCCCGGCATAACCGGGTCTAAAACAGTAGTAAAACAGCTCTGGTGCTCGGTCCGACCGAGTCTAATATCATCTCAATTTAATAAAAAGCCAATCTAGCACTACGGCTCTACCGAGTCTAGTAGTAGTAGTAAAACTGTGATAAAACTATCTTCTAACTCTTTTACCCCAAGAAGATCCACAAAGTCATTTCCAAACCATTTCAAAGTCATTTCAGTCGAAAACGGCCCCTCAGGGCCCTGCAAAGTTAGGAAACCAGTAATAGTGGCCCGAAGCCCACAACCGTAGTAAAATATGGTAAAAATCCCTTTATATGCATGGAAATGACATGCTCAATCACAAATAGCAGCCCAACGATTCACAATCAACCTATCGGCCCTGCACAAGCTCCAATTGCTCTAGAACACAAATAACCAGCCTAAAATCGCGATAACGATGTTCGGGACTCACGGACACCCCCGAATAGCCTACCATCTATGGTCCAGAGTCAAAACAAGGCCACACAGGACCACAAGGGTGATAATATCAATCTACGAAGAATACTACACACAACGGAGGAAAGAAACGAGGCGGACATGGAAAAGCGGTCAAGGTCTGTGGTGCCAAGCTAATAAACTCAACCCAAGGATGCCAATTAGTACAATTTTATCGTATATATGCGAAGTCTAGAGAAGTTAGACCGTAACCTACCTGTCGTCCGACGACAAGCTGCTGGAACGACGATGTCCAATCCCGAACTGCTCCGAGAAGTCCTGAAATGCAATCACACTATCAGGAACACAAGCTACACATTAAAATATGACTAACGATACCCATATTGCTATAATTATAACCGAGTTGAAATTCGGGTTTAAAGAGGGCCCGCGGGGCCCAAAATCCGAAATCAGAAACGAAAAGAAGCACGATGAACATACTACTCCCATGAGTGCATGCCCCAAATTTGAGCAAATTTGGCCAAGAGAAAGGGCTCAAAACAGCCCGCTCAAGTAATGAATTAAAGAGGGAAATTTCAAAGACTAAAACCGGAAATTAAAGGAAGGAGTTACCCACCACGATGAGATGAAGCACGCCAACAGAGTGAATTCCCCGAACCCACAAGCATGCAACAAAAAAACGAGCAGCCACTACAATTACAAGGTAAAAATTTCCCCAAGCTTATGAGTTCATCAATGGAGGTTTTTAATGGAGAAGAAGTAAAGTTGGGGAAGAAGGAGCTTACCCAAACGACGAAGGAGCGAGATTAATCACCAGTTATGGACCTCCAAGGCCAAGGACTGATCTGGGAGCAATTTGGGTTGAGAGAAAATAAGTTTAGAGTGGGAAAACTTGGAGAAAAAGGCTGAAAAACCGAAGTTGAGGGATTTTATAGGGGCTGGACGCAACAGAAATATCAGCAATGCTAAAAACTTCTACGGGGAATTTCGGGCACAATCAGAACCCAGTACTCAGAAACCAATAATACTATTAGAGTGGAAACGATGTTCCGGACTCAAAGGAATCGACGAAACTTCCATACGAGGTCGTTTCAGAGGAATGTTGACCCAAGTCAACATTAACTAAAATCAACCGAACACCCAAAATGAGCCCGGCTCACCCGGGACCCGAACCAACCACCTACCTAACTCAAACTCGACATTCTGGAGCTGATGGAACCGTTGGATTTCGAATCTGACGCTTCGATCATCGAAAGCTGACCCAAGTTACACTTTCAACTCCAAATGGCCTGAAAACACAAAACCAAGACAAAACCCACAGCGGAAGTTCCCAGGCTTCGACTAAAGGTCCAACTAGACCAAACTCCACGCTCTGGAGCTAATGGAACCGTCAGAATGCGATTCCGAGCACGTTAGCTAAGAGTGTTGACTAAAGTCAATGATTTCCTAAGCTTAAGCTCTAAAACCTGGAAACGACCATAACGACCAAACGAACGGCCAGCGCACCGAACCACCGGTCCCAGCAAGCCATAACTGACTTAGGGCCGCTACAGGCAAGCTGTAACAGTACAAGGAAAGCGTAAATGCGAAAATGACCGGAAGGGTCATTACACAAAAATGATGAATTCTTGGCCAAAGAACTATGCCACATCATTAGGTTAGAAAACACGATATATTTCTATGGAGAGAGAGAGAGAGCGCGAGAGAGAATATTTAAAAGATAAAATTTTATATAATGAAATACAAATAAGTTTATGTTAGCAACAAAAATAATCAATTGATGATATTTTCCGTTGTCCTTGCTACACAAAGTGCAAAACTTTGTAATAGGGTCTTATTCTTGGAGGGTACGTATCTTGTATTTGAAGAAATAATTAATTGAAAATATTAAAATAAGCAACAAAAAATTCAAACTTCTATACTTCACCAAACTAATTTGACCATCTCTTTTGATGAATCTTCCAAGACCATTAAGCTTCCTTCTTCATCTTGATGAACTTGTGCAAAACTAATTTGACCATCTCCCTTTGATGAATGTTAAACCACCATCAAACTTTCATCGTCATCTTGATCAACTTGCGTTTGACTATTATGACACAAGAAGAAATTCGGAAGAATATATTTTTGATCTTTATTGGAGTGATGGCCAGATTGGCACATCACTTTTTCTATGTCATCTCTTTTGATTATTAAACACATGGTGGATGAATAAAATGAAAGAAGAAAAATCAAAAAGAAAAAGAGAAAAAGATATACTAATAAAAAGAAGAAGGAAAAAATGAAAATGTTCATCCAACAATCCATAGATCATTGTTATTTATAAAGTGGTTAAACCATAAGAATTAAGTAGAAAGAAGTTGAGGAAATATGTTATTTAAGTAGAGAATACAAATAGGTAGAGGTTTTTTGTAACTCATGAGATATAATTCGATATAATAAATATAATATTTTTGTAATTATTAAGTAAATTGATTAATAAAAGATGTAGGAAAAAATTCAAAAAAAAGGAGAAAAAAGATAAATATGAATGGAGGCCATAGAGAGGTGCCACATCATCAAGTCTAAAATCCTCCTTTGGGAAAAAATTCAAAAAAAGGATAAAAAAGATAAATATGAATGGAGGCCATAGAGAGGTGCCACATCATCAAGTCTAAAACTCTCCTTTATAGGTGCCACATCATCAAGTCTAAAACCCTCCTTTATAGATATATATAGATTTGGGGAGGTCTCTCTTTTCTGAATGAAAATTTATTTGATAGTTCTGATAAACTGGAAGCATATTATTACTGTAATCATCACTTGTTTCCACTTTTACAGTATCTAATTGCTAATAATAGAATATCAACTTGAAAAACTCATTGCAGAGGAGAACAATGTTTCTCAATTTGATGCCTCTAACCTAAAATGCAATTCATCAAGGATATTTTTTCAAAAACAAACCTGTTAAAAAAAGCAATTCATCAAGCATAACTCTTTCTGGATCATGTGTCCATATATTTTGTGGAACCTCGATCAATAGGAGAGTATTCTCTCATGTTATAAAATTTGTGAAAACCATTGTGAAATGGACGTCTTAGTACTCTATCATGTTATAAATAGTTTAAGAAGACCATTATGAAATGTAACGTTTTATTTGTGGAGAGCAAGAAGAAACTACCAATCATATTTTCATGTACTGCAAAATGAACAGTGAAGGTGGTATACACATTGTTGTGTTTCGGATGGAACGGGTAATCCTGGGCTCAATTGCTATTTTATCTGTATGGGGGATCATTTGGTTTGTGAGGTAGTAAAGAGACCACGTGACGGCCCAGGTCCAGCTGGCAAGGTATTATCCATTATGTCTCGACTTTTGTGCCTTGTCTCCTTAGTCTTTAACCCAAAAGGCACCTTGACAGTTGAATCCTGAACTCACCCCTATATGGTCCATAACTTCTCCCTCCTATTCCAGTGTGGAATTTGCTTAAGGTAAGCTTCACAACGAGCCCACCTTCGAGTTCAATCGCTAGTGATTCGTGGCTGTTACACTTACCCCCTTAGTGACTCGGTATCCTTTGAGGTTTTTCCAACCGCCGTATTAGAGGAGGTATCGGTCCAAGCTTTGTGCCTGGCTCTGGCTCACTATCAAGCTTTGTAACGGTCCAAGCCTAACTATCAAGGTATTCTTCGCTCTGGCTCAAACTTTGTGCCTCACAACTTTGTCCCTTTTGATATTAACACAAAAGGCACCTCAAGAATTCCTGATTCCACCTTGTATGGCCCTTAACTTATCCTCCCCCCCAAATTCGATATTGGATTTCCCTAAGGCACTTCAGTCCTCAACTGGTAGAGGTCCTTGGGCTGTCACACTAAAATGTTACACCCGGTAAATTTTGGATAACTTTTGACACACTTAAATGCTTCGTAGTTCGATTTTATTAGTTTAAGCTGTTGGGAATAATAAAGTTGTTGTAATTGATGTTGAAATAATGTTATGTATATCTAGAATTTAGTTAAAGTTGATTGGAATGGACCTTTTGAGTTATTTACCTTAAGTGTAGTCCTTTTGTTTTAAATGAGTTATATGTATATGAGATACAATTTGAGAAATGTAATTGTGGTATAATAAGGAGCTAGTGGGTTGACATTGCACAACAGTTAAATTGGAGTTTTGACGGTGGATTCAAGGCAAAAAAGAAAATGGCACTTTATACGACGGTTGACTTTGGAAGATGCTTGAAGGTTTTGCAATAGTAATAAGGGACTTTATACGGTGTCTTTGAAGTAAAACATTGCTGAAATATTCGTTATCAAATTTGTTGACATGGTGAAGAAGTGTTGGGAGTCTTCGAGTTAGAGGTAGATATGATTACATTCTGACCCAATATGATTACATTCTCAGCCAAAAGTTGAAAATGTTTAAGATGATGATTGAAGGTTGGAATCCGAACAACTTTGGATAGTCTGGAAAAAAAGAAACACATATATGGCAGAATATTTGAAATACAAAAAGAATTGAGGAGGATAGAGTACTAACCAAGGAAGAATCAATGGTAAGGTTTTTTTTTGTTGATGAAATAAGTGGTATATTGATAAACAAAGCATCCAGCAGAAGGATAATTACAAAAGTAGGAAGACTCAGCTCCAAGAATGGACGAAAGAAACCTATCAATGGACTGAGCTGACAAAATCCAAGAATACATCAGGGTTAAAAACAGGTGTAAGATTCACCCAACAAAAGAGTAGAGCTAAGCATCTGGCCTTGAGCTTGGAGTTGGCAGTTGAAGTTCCATCAAAGCATCTTTGATTCCTCTCTGTCCATAAGCACCACAAAATAGTAGCTAGAACCATAGACTAGATTCTTTTGATGGATTTCTCAACTAACCAGAAGTTCCAGTTAACAAAAATATCTCTGATACTAGAGGGAATAACCCACTGTAGGCCAAAGAGGGATAGGTACATAGACCAGATGCCTGAAGCACCAGGCAATCTAAGAATAGATGATTGACAGATTCTAGACTGTTAAGGCACATAGAACATCTGTTAGCTAGGTGAAATTTCATTCTTTTGAGATTATCTTGAGTCAGACAGGCACTTTTTAAGGCTAACCAACAGAAGGCACCGATCTTGGAGGCATTTTCACCTTCCATACAAGCTTCCAACGCCACTGATCAATTAGAGCTTCATTGGAGCTCATGAGTTGATAATTGGCTTTGACTGAGTATAGGCCATCCAAGTTGTTGCCCCATCTGAGCATGTCCTTCTTCTGAGGCTTGATGGCAATATGTTGTAAAAAGCCAAGGAGTCCTGCAAATTTTTCAAACTCCCAGTCATTCAGATTACTTCTCAAGCTTGGACAACAAGTATTCCCTTCCCAATTCTGGAAAACAATAGAGTCAGGATTGGAGCAATGGAGAAAATCGTAGGGTAAGCTTCCTTCAGAGTCAATTGTCCTAACAATAGATCTTTCCAGAAAAGAATATGATTCGCATCACCCACCTGCAAAGATGAATTCATTGAGAATTCAGGCCACAGGTTCCTGATTCCTTTCCAGAGTCCACTACATGAGGGAGCCTGCTGGTGTTGGAGACCCAATGACTATCACTGCCATATTTGGCTTGAACCACCACCTCCTTCCAAAGGCTCATTCCTTCTTGATTGCATCTCCAATGCCATTTCAGGAGCATGCTTTTGCTGTGCAGAGCCAGGTCTTTCACCCCTAACGCCCCAATCAATGGTAAGTTGAAACTAGAAGAGAAATTGCAGGAGATAGCAAATATTGAAGAGATATCTTG
The DNA here is from genome assembly GCA_003996215.1 of Jaltomata sinuosa. Taxonomy (NCBI): domain Eukaryota; kingdom Viridiplantae; phylum Streptophyta; class Magnoliopsida; order Solanales; family Solanaceae; genus Jaltomata; species Jaltomata sinuosa. Next base: position 103,273 of record QJPP01001469.1, read on the forward strand.
TAGACAGAGGTCTAGAGGTTCACTGTTGTAACATAATGAAAGGAACACCTAATTCTCCCAAAGAAGAGTAATGCCACCAAGAGGTACGACTTTAATTAGAAGTTGGAAATTGCTGGGAATTTACTATGGGATCAGGAAGTGATAAAGGAGAAAATTGTAGGTTAGATATAATGCTTCTAAGAGGAAGGATGAAAACCAATCTTTAGAGGAACAGGAATGACCACTTGAAAAGAGGAAGTGAAAAGATGGCTATAGTTAGTTAACATTCTCTGGTGAAGAGGTAGAAAGAGAAGTTAGAGAATGTGGAGACAAAATCTTATATTGAATGTAGGGAAAATAATTATAAGAAATAGAAATTCTTGATTACGCTTGGTTGAGAATTATAGTAATTACAAATGTATACAATCTTGTAAGTGTATGGTTACGAAATCAGATCCTATTGGATTAGCATTACGGTGGAGTCACTGTTACATTGATATAGCAAGTTGTTAGTGGTTAAGCTGAGTTGGTTAGTCGGTTAGTGAGTGCACATGTAGTGCACATGCTGTTGCCAGCTGTGGACAGTTAGTATGGCTATAGCACTGGTATATAACACACAATACCTTGTACGAATGCATAACTGAATAAGAAAATATCTCTTCTCGTTTCTACTCTCCTCAACCTCAGAGATGTAATCTCTATGGATTCCATTCAGTAATGGTTGCATGTGTAGATCAGAGTAGAAATTTATATGGTATCAGAGCAGTGATCTTAATTCTAGCTGCGTATCGCGAAACTGTTAAGTTCACAAGCAGTTTTTCGAAGTTTTCTGAGCTCGATAACATGGCGGATGAGCAAAATGCAACTATTGACCATAATCACCCACTGTATCTTTAAGCTTCAGACTCTCCGGGGCGAGTACTAATTCCGATCAAGCTCACCGGTCCAGAAAACTATGGCTTGTGAATAGATCGATGAAACTAACACTGTGCGGAAAAAGAAAAGCTAGGATTTATAGACGGGACTTGCATTAAAGGCAAATACAAAGGTGAACTGGAAGAATTGTGGGAAAAGTGCAACACAATCGTGTTATCCGGGATTGGGAGTACAGTTTCCAGTGAATTTATGCTAAGCATCGTATATGCATCAAATGCAACAATGGTATGGACTGAATTCAAGGAGATATTTGAGAGGTCGAATTTGACCAGAATCTATTATATTTGGCAGAAATTGCAATATTAAGACAGGGAACAGACTCTGTAACTAGCTACTACTCCAAGATGAAGGATCTATGGAATGAGATGGATATAATGGTCTCATTACCTTCATGTAGCTGTGCAGAGTCAAGTGTCTATATTGATCATTTGAAATCTCACCGCTTATTGCAGTTTCTCATGGGACTGAATGAAAGCTATAGCAACATAAGAAGCAATATTCTCTCTAAATGCCCAACCGTTACAGTGAATGTGAATGAGGCATATGCAACTGCATCATAAGAGGAGAGTCAAAGGAGCTTAGATGTTGTGGATGCACACAGGGATCCCTAGTTGGAAGGACACAGGGATATAGGCCCAAAAAGGCAGGAGGTGCTGGAATTCCCTATGAACATTGTGGCTACAAGGGACATCTTAAGGATGACTGCTATAGGCTGGTTGGCTATCCACCAGATTTCAAGAGCAAGAAGAAATCATCTCAGCCTGCACAGTCTGGTGGTTTCAGGCCTTATGCTAACACGACCACCAACTCAAGTGCAGGGAGGTGGTAGAGCTCAGGATCAGGACACTTTCCCACAGAGTAGCAATATCGGAAGATGTTGAACAAGCAGGAAAGGAAAGACACAACTGCTTTTGTGTCTAATATGGCAGGTATAAGCATATTATTATCCAATGTTTTTGCATATGAATGGATAGTAGATGCTTCTCACCATATTACTCCTTGTAGAGAACTCTTATTTGTCATTTAGAGTTTAGAAGATCAAATTAACAGTAAAGTTCAAGAGCCAAGTGGCAGATCACAAATCACAAGTGCAGGAAATGCAAGGGTCTTAGGAGCATCTCAAAAAGGGAATGTTCTCCATGTGCCAGACTTCAAGTTCAACCTACTATCAGTGTCTAAGATCACCAAAGAACTGTCTTGTGTTCTCCTATTTTCCCCTAGCTTGTGTGTGTTTCAGGGCCTCTACAGTGGCAAGGTCTTAGGGACTGGTAGAGAAAGAGAAGGGCTCTATCTTTTGCAGGAAGCAATAAAGCCTGCAGTAAAATTCCACAACACTCAAGGCAGGTAAAGAAGGTACTCTATGGCAGTTATTAGTGTTGCTGCTTCCAAAGATTGGGTGCTGTCCCAAATGGATATCAGTAATGCCTTCCTTCAAGGGGACTTAGATGAAGAGGTGTATATGGAACTTCCTTTGGGTTTCCATAGACGGGGAGACTAGAGTGTGTAAGCTGTTGAAGTCATTAATATGGCCTTAAGCAGGCTTCCAGGCAATGGAACATCAAACTCACATCAGCTCTACTAGCTGACAATTACAAGCAAAGTCCTCATGATCACTCTTTGTTCACTAAGAAGCAAGAAGCAGACATTGAGATCATACTCATTTGTGTAGATGATCTTCTTATCACTGGGAACAACCAAGAGCTTATTCATGCTGCTAAGAAAAACCTTCATAGCAAGTTCAAAGTAAAGGACTTGAATGAGCTCAAGTATTTCCTGGGGATTGAAGTACTGAGATCCAAACATGGGATATTTCTCAACCAGAGAAAGTATTCATTGGAGTTAATCTCTGATGTTGGTCTGAGTGGTGCAAAGCCTGCTTCTACACCTTTGGAAGCCAACATCAAGTTAACAAGTGTAGCCTATGATGATCATGTAGGAAGGGTAGATGACCATCTACTGGTTGATGTTTGCAGCTATCAGAAATTTGTAGTGTCACACCCTTTTCTCGACGAGAGAAGGGTTTTTCCAACTAAAGTGACGGTTTTGAATAGGGATTAATTTATTTACAGTGTCGCCACTTGGAATTGAGTTTCGATGGTGTTCCAAGTCACCTTTTTGAATCCCTAATCAAAAGGAAATGACTCTTATTTTGGTCTGCAAAAACAAAAGACCGGGTAAGGAATTTTGTTGACCGAGGGGAAGGTATGAGGCACCCCTCGAGTCCCGTGGTTCTAGCACGGTCGCTTTTATTAACTTATACTTAGCTTAAATAGTTTTTTGGATAGATTGTGTTACAAGCCATGACTCGCTCGTCTTTTTAATTGTTGAACTTTTATTGATCCTAAATTAGATGCGTAACCACATTCTTGATCTAAATTAGTGAGAATTAATTATTAACAATTTGGCCAAGGTGCGTAACCGCATCCTTGAAATTTTATTTTTTACTATCTAATCAATTATTTATTTATTTTTAAAGCGTCTCAAGAAAAAGATGCGTAACCGCATTCTTAATCGAAATGAGATTTTATTATTATTATTTTTTATTGTTCCTAAAGCTCGTCTAACGTTAGAGGTATTTGTTTGTCTCTTGTAAACTCGAGACCATTTTTTCTTTCTTTTCTAACTCTTTACCCTCTCTCTTTTAATCCTTTTTAATGAGTTTTGGATTAGTCCGCAACTCATCTCGCTCCCTCACAATTATTTTTTCCTCTCTTTTTCTTTTATGCAATGGGGTTTAGAATAAATCCGCATCCCATCCCACTCTTACTCACATTAGAGTAATTACTCGATTGGGCCTTATACCAATCTAGGCCACATAACACTTTCTAGCTTAGAAACTAACATCTCGTGCTTACAAATCTTTTTTTTAAAACATAACAGACTAAAAAAAAGGTGATCAAAACCTCTCAAAAATAATTCAAATATGAACAATAGGGAACAACTAAACATGCAACTAATTTAGTGACTAGGCATATGACTTCCTTTTCTTAATTCCAAATTATTTAACTTAAATAGGCCAAATTCCAAACGCAAATAGAGCTAATTATGTTATGAGCCGGTATGATATTTCCCCAAGTTTAATCAAATTCTCATGATTAAACATTTAACAAGAAGAGTGGAAAATGATCTATTTAAAACACCTAACCATTACAATAACTATTAACTCAACATATTTCTAAATAATATGTAATTTGCTCCCTTAAACTTAAGCCAAAACAACTAGCAAAATTAGATTAAAAAAATGACCACACTTTAGAACCATCAAGGAACGTCAACACAAATCAATTAGCTTACTAACATTGACATCTCTAGACAACAACGTAGTTCTCTAACCCGACGAAAATTTTAGTAAATAATTTTACCAAGATCCTTTCTTTACCAAGTAAAAACTCAAAACTTTATATTTTAAGAACTTGATTATTGATTAGTAGTACCCCATCCAAACTGAAAATATAACCTCGACATGTTTTCTTTAAACGTTAACAGACTCTCAAAATCAAACCATAAAAAAAAGAATCTCACATAAACAATTAACTTTACATACTAAATATACATGAAACTATTAAATAACATTGTTCATGCTTTGATTCACAATAAAGATATTTAAAATACATAGAAAGGAATTGAGTAAGTACCTGAGTGATAAATTAATTGAAAATTGAAGCAAGTACGTTGTGACCGAAAACTCAAAACAGGGACCAATACTCGAACTCTAACCCACAAACCTTGAAGAATACTCTTTGTTTTCCTCTTTTGCTCGTTCTTTTTTTTGCTTCGTCCGTCGCCTGCTTTTTTTTTTCTCTCTGTTTTTGCTTTTTGCTTCTTGTTTCTGCCTTTTCTCCTGTGTTTTTCTCTGTGTGTTGTGATGCTGCGTGTGTGTGTTGTCTATCTTCTATGTGTGTGCATCTGTGTTGTATATATATAGAATGTGAGTGTGTATATCGAGTGAGACGTGTGTGCTGCTTAAAAAAAGGAATATGAGGGAGTTGTGCACATTGAGTGGATTTATGGGTGTGTGAGAATTGGGAATGGGGTTACGTGGGAATGTTTTTTTCTTATTCTTTTTTTGTATTCTTGTTTTAAAAACATAACAATGAAATACTTAACTAACTCTTTCTAGAATAACTAAATACATAAAAGTTTAAAAAACTATACCAAAAATAAAATGTAATTAAGAATAGTACTAAAATCATTAGCTAATTCATTAAACATAGATAAAAGAAAAAAAATAATATTTTTTTGTATATTTCCTTTTCTTTTTTTGAAAGATATGAAAACAAAATTTATCCTAAAATGTGACTCTATTTTTTGAAATATTTTTCACCACTTTAAAATAAAATCTACTTAAAATTAAATCAAAGATTAGACTCAAAATAAATATTTAAAACTAAAATGAGTTAAAACTCGGGAAAGGTCAAAAATCAAGTGTCTACATGTGGGAAAACTGATCTTCTTGACCATCACCAGGCCTGACATTTGCTTTGCAGTGCAAGTGTTGAGCCAATTCATGCGGCAGCCCAAACAGTCACATTGGGATGCTGCTCTTAGTGGTCAGATATGTGAAACATGCTCCAGGACTGGGGATTTTCATGAAGAGGAACTCTGAGTTGGGGCTGAGAACCTACTGTGACTTTGACTGGGCAGGTTGTCCCAACACTAGTAGATCAGTAACAGGGTTTGTTATACAGCTTGGAGATTCATGATATCCTGGAAATCCAAGAAGCAGCATACTGTCAGTTGCACTCAGCTGAGGCTAAATATAGAAGCTTGCTTCAAATGTTTTTGGGGTAATTTGGTTAGTTGGTTTACTGGAGGATATTGGTGTATTAGTTCCTACTCGTATAGAATTGTTTTGTGATAACAAAGCAGCAATCCAGATAGCTGCTAATCCCATATTCCATGAACGCACGGAACATATTGAAATCGATTGCCACTTTGTGAGGGAAAAGCTCAAGGCAGTCTTATCAAACTTGCTCATCTTTCCACATCTCTACAGCTGGCAGATTTGCTGACCAAAGGACTAGAAGTAGCTCAGCATCACTTTCTTTTATCCAAGCTTGGTGTTCTAGATATCCTTCACCCTCCAGCTTGAGGGGGAGTATTGGATTAGCATTACAGTTGAGTCACTTTTACATTGATATAGCAAGTTGTTAGTGGTTAAATTGAGTTAGTTAGTCGGTTAGTGAGTGCACATGTAGTGCACATGCTGTTGCCAGCTGTGGCCAGCTAGCATAGCTATAGCACTGCTATATAACACACAATACCTTGTACGAACGCATAAGCTGAATAAGAAAATATCTCTTCTCCTTTCTACTCTCCTCAATCTCAGAAATGTAATGGCTATGGATTCCATTCAGTAATGGTTGCATGTGTAGAGTAGAAATTTACAGATCCTAATAAAATTCCTAAAAAAGTTCCACCCTATCTTGTACTATCTTAACACTCCCCTTTAAGTTGGAGAATACATATCAGAACCTCAAAGCTTTTACAAATGTATTAAATCCAAGGTTGAAGGATTTAGTAAGAACATAAGAACATCCATTAGCTGGTCATTTGAGCTCACAAAGCTGGTAGATATGCAGCCAGATTCAATATTAGGTCTAATTAAATGACATCCACCTCTATACATTTTATCCTCTCATGAAAAGCAGGGTTTGAGGCAATGTGAAGGGCAACTTAATTGCCTCATATTAGCTTCATCTATTTGACTTCTACGTACCTCAACACTTTGAGAAATTGTTTCAGTCAAATAAGCTTAGAGGTTGTAAAAGACATTGCTTGGTGTTCTACTTAAGCAATAGATCTAGCGATGTCTTGCTTCTTACTTTCTAAGAGATTAGACACCTATCATAATATAATATTCGGATGAACATCTATCTGCTGAGAACCTATCCAGTTGCATATATCCAAAAAATGTCTAGGTGTCAATTGTCTTCATATAACAATTCTTGTGCTGATGAAGCTCCCGATGTATCTGAGGATACAAATTACTACATTCTGATAGCTTTCAAGAGAAACTAATCAATCACACTTGTTACAAATGAAATATGCGATTGTGTAATGTTGAGATATTTAAGTTTGCCAACCAGTATTTAGTGTTTGCCAGGGTCTTCCAAAAGGTCATTCTGTATAAGGTTAAGTTTGACATTCAGATCCATAGGAGAATCTACAGGTTTGCAGTCTATACCTGTCTTGGATTTTGCCCCTCGATCTCCAAAAAGTACCTTCAACTTTCCCAAGTCTGGTTTAGAAACTGTCGAATAGATGCTGCTTCATTTAAAAAATTTGTTCTTGATCATTTGTTATGACAATGTCATCGACATAAACTACCAGACAGATACCTTTTCGCGGAACCAACATGTCAATGAAAATTAGAATGGTCTGCTGTATGTTGGACCACAAACTAAATCTTCCATTCTATACTATTCGAGATTGTTTTGGACTATACAGTGACTACTTTAGACAACATACCAAGTTTGACTCTTGTAAAGATATGGCACTTGGGCCTAACTCAACCCCAAAAGCTAGCTTATGAGGGGAGGATTGCCCAAGACCATATAAGGAAACCAATTACCCATTCCATATCCGATGTGGGACTCTTAACAACTCTCATGAGCACAAAACCTTGGTGGAGAAGGTTTCTCCATATATGCCTCTTTGGCTAGCTTCCTATGCAAATATTATTCTTAATATTCAACTGATATAGCGTCTAGTGACACAATGCTGTCAACGAGATTAGTAGTCTAATAGACGCAATTTTCACAATTGGAGAAAATGTGTCACCAAATCAAGACATGAATTTGGGAAGCCCTTTGACAACAAGGCGAGTTTTCAACCAATCAGTTTTTCTATCAAGATCCATTTCACAGTATAGACCCAATGGCTTCGGATAGTAGATTTTCCCTCTTGATAAGTGAATCGATTCCCAAGTGCTATTGGCCAGAGAAGCAGTTCTTCTTCCATCTTGGCGTCTTTCCACCCTGAATTTTCCAATGATTCGCTTAAAGTCTTTGATATAGGATCATTGGACAAAGTAGACACATAAGTATAGTATAATGGGACATAGGATGATAGCTCAAGCAATTAGAAGCAAAATATTGATATCGAGTAGTACAAATACCTTCGTGAGTGATAGTGTGCGGAGTCACTACATCTGAAGAAGGAGCATGAGACAAGTCATTAGGAGCTACCGGTGTACCTAGCCATGAAAAGAGTTTTCATCAGCAGGTTGATGATGTTAGGAGTAGATTCGAAAAGGAGGATGCCTAGCTTGAGGGCTGATGTGGTATGGGTCCTGTAGGAATTGGTAGAACTTGAGGAATTAGATTTCTACGAATGTAGATTGTATATATAATAAAAATCTTCTAATCAAACAAATAAGCTAACCTCGTCCCATCATGCATTTAGATTAAATGAAAGCAAAGGGTCAAATTTGCTCTTGAACTATGCAAAATGGAGCAAATTTGCCCTACGTTAATAGTTGGGGTCAAATATTCCCTCGCCGTTACTAAAATGGGCTTAATTTGCCCTTATTTTCTAGCGGAGGGTTTATTTGAACATTTCGCAAAGTGTCCCGCAATGAAGGATTAATTTTTTAGAACGGAGGGTAAATTTGAACCTTTCGCAAAGTGCAGGGGTAAATTTGAACCTTCTCTCTAATTATTTTATTCCTCCCCTCTCTCCCCGCTACTACCTCTATCACCAATCAACCTTTGTTCCTCCTTTGAACCCTATGCGGCTATGGATCTGCATTAAATAGTATTCTATGTTGCATGTTCTAGTCGTTTAGCGCATTCCCTCCAAGTGGTGGAGGTGGAGGTGGCAGTGGGGTGGCGGGGAGAGAGACAGATAAAGGGAAGAGAAGATGGTGGTGGAGGTGATGGTGACAATGGTGGTGGAGAGAGACAAGAAAGGAGGAAGAAAAGGTAATTGGTGGTACAAGTAGTGGCGAAGAGAGAGAAAGGAGGAACCAAAAAAATTTAAGAACTCAAAATTAGGGTGAAGGTTCAAATTCGCCCCTGAACTTTGCGGAAAGGTTCAAATTTGGCCTCTGTTTTTTAAAAAAAATCCTTAATTGGGTGACACGTGGCATTACCGGGTGTTAAGCTTCCACCCTTTGAAAAAAAGAGTAATTTTAGCCTATTTTAGTAACGGTGAGGGTGTATTTGACCCCAACTATTAACATAGGATTCAATTCTTGCTTTAGTACACAAATAAATTAGGATATATCATCTTGAGTACTATAAGTTGCACACTGAATAGTTCACAATTTTACATTGTTCATTTGCTAGGTTAATGTGGCAATAAAACTTCCATCCATCTAGGATAGTAAACAGATCTGATTCATATATTATTGAACCCCTTTCTAAGGTAGAAAAGTTTATGTGCAAACTGTCAAGTACAATCCTATCATAGGTATCTGGATCAATGGACAATTATCAACACGATAACAGTACTTCTACTTCTAGGGAAAGAGGTGATGGTTTGAAACAAAGGCGCTACAAGAATGATAAGTGTCAATTAGGAAGCTAATTTGTAAGTCAGGTTGTGCACACTCTTAGGCAAGAAGGTTAAGACAATCTTGTATCCTGACTATGGTTTCTCTTTTTAATCAGCGAGTGCAATGCCTGAAGAAGAAGTTTTACTTCCACTTTCAAGATTACATTGACTTGATTATCTGGAAGGTAGTGCTTAAACTTCAGTTTTCGTATTTTTTATGAACCAGATGCTCTGCCTTCCAGAAAAACTGGACATATTCAGTTGCATCTGGTAATTTCTGTACATTTCCAGGGCGTGTTTCATTTTCCGAATCATTGAACTTCTTGACTGCAATATGAGCAGGTGCAATTTTTGGACCGACATCACCTGTTGATCAAGTTTGGCAGTGTTGATGGTGGGGTGAGATTTCCTTTTTTGCTCTATGATTTTTGTACTATGGTCTGATCATTAATTCTAATCGTCCATTATGTGATTCTGGCGAGTTCGTTTGATATAAGAAACTTTGTGAAAAAAATAAGATTTGAGCTTGAAACGGTACCCCAAAAATAGAAGGAAGATTTGGGGTTCAAAGTTGTTAATATGATGATTCTATTTTTAAAAATCCACATAAGAGAAGTATCCGAAACACATGGCAATAAGTCATTCAACTTGTGTCAGTGGGTATGGCTTGAGTAGTAAGTTTTGCAATTGAAGCCCCCTTTTCTCATTCAATGATGGAGCTACTTTTGGGTTCAACTGTAACTGTATATATAAGCTCATCTTGCCCTCTGTCTTTGTTTGGAATTTCCTTTGAAGCATGCCAATATAAGTTGTCACAACAACATATTACCAAAGTTTTAATCCAATTAATGTTGCAGAGCCGTATATAGAATCTGTTTATTTCTATTATTTTGGTGGCCTGATATCCCTTGTACTTTTCAGTTTGAAGTTTTTGCTCTCTATGGGAATAGCCTGACACCCATGCATGCTGAATATTGTTGAATCTGCAGGTATCTCGAAATGCTGACAGCCATCCTTCTTTTTTTGCTGTTTACAATATGGAGACTACTGAAATTGTTGCATTTTATCAGGTATATCTGAGGTTTAATGCAAGTGTTGTACTATCTGTTATGCAAAGTTCTCTCAGCCTCAATTTTTTTTGTTTCCTTCAGAACTCAGCCGATGAGCTTTATTTCTTGTTCGAGCTGTTCAGCGACCATTTTCATGTTTCATCCAAAAGTTCATTACATATGAACTTTATGTCCTCACATTCAAACAACATCCACGCCCTCGAGCAACTAAGGTGCACAAAGAATAAAGCAACCAGTTTCTCTCAAGTAATGTTCTCCTGAACTGACAAGTTTTGAAGCGCTTGAGTGGCATTTCTTTTGTGTTAGCTTATCTTATAAAAAAAATTGTTTCCAGAAAGTGTTAAAAATTATTTTTTCAACCAAACGCTACTGGGGAAGAGTTTTTTGTTTTTATTTCATATTTTGATTTCCTAAATTTTATTGCACCTGTTTTTGAAAGAAACACAACCTGAGTTCTTTTGCTATATCTCATTTGTATTTTCTTAGTATGAGGAATGTGACAGTCTTTTTGCTTCGAACTGATGCCATGGTGTTTCTAAATGCAGTTTGTTAAGAAGATGATGGCTTCCTTGCCCTTTAGTTGTCAGTCTCAGAGTCCTTCCCCATATTTTGACCAATCTCTCTTCAGGTTTGATGAGAAGGTCTGGTTCTAGAATTCAATCTATATTTATTATGCAAAAGCTATATAGGAAATCCATTACTGGAACTAAAATCATGACAAAGCTCATTTGAATCTCTGACGTGATGACCAGCAGAATGAATTGCATGAATGGTGTCCTTCCCTCTTTGTTGGGTTGGGGGTGTATTGAAGTGTTTGAACTAGTTAGGTCGATTACTGAACCTTATATTACTTTGACGCGTTGGCCTGTCTCTATATCTTAATCAATCGGAGAGTCAGTGGCTAAAAGTTTTTAATAAAAGTTTAATTCAACAAATTTTATTAAACCGTTGAATTACTAACAAAAGCTTACAAAAGTTTTTAACAAAACAACAAAAGGACAACCTCTTCCCAAGGACCTAGTCTGGATATGTACAAGAGCTTCTAATACAATGAAGGACAAAATAAAAGACACAGTTTCCACCGTAGGAATAAGATGAGCAGAAGCTGTTAATGAACGCTCGCCGCTTCACGTAAGAACTTCAACTGGCCGTGCAACATGACTACATCTCAAAGGATGTAGCAAAAGTAGAATCAGTACAAACACATGTACTGGTAGGTATCATCGGCCGACCAGTATTAGATCATGCAACACCACATAAAATCAACAAGATAAACATGACAACCAACAATTAAATTCACACCAAGTTCACCCTCTTTCCACTAAGTTCCTACCTCGTCCATTACTCCACTTCAATCCACAAAAAATTTATTAACCTTCTAAGTTCCGATCAACCTTAGCAGTTATCTCTAACCCCTTTAACATAGTCACAAGTTTTCCACATTACACATATTCTCCTTCGAAATCCACACCTAAGATTAGCTACTCATTCAAGATCAGTTGTTAAGTATTACCAAGCTTTACCCACTTCCCAAGTCCTCCCAAATTCCAACAAAATCAGACAGTAACCTTGTTTTAAGGACTTGACAATATCAACAGACAATGGCATAATAGTCACCAAAATACATCAAATATAATAGCCAAAGATATAGCAGTCACCAACGATCGTCAAGTAGGCATTCAAGTCATCCAATAGGCATATCAGTTATCAATTAGACTTTCAAGCCGTCAAATAAGCATAAATAAGGTTCACATTGAAAATCTCACACAAGGGTAAATTTCACCCATTTCAGCTTTACCATTTAGGACATCAACAATTTCATTATCATATTATCATATCAAGGATTGGTCCACACAAGGAACCATCAACTATCCCGTCAGCAACATCAATAACAATTCACAGAAGTCACCAAATATACACAACAATGTAAGAGTAAACACTTTCAATAGTCATATCACATGGAATCTATGTTCATCTATCTCTCATCAATGCCACTAGTACCTCAAGTCTCATCTTACTCCACAATACCATCTCACCATGACTTATCATGAACAAATGCAATGATAGATGCAAGAGTGTACACGCATGCTAAGGGCCTTAGTTCTGCCCACTAAGCCATGACCTACAGGGGACGCACCGGGGTCCATGTACCATTCCGGCGTGGTATCCGATCCATAGTAATCATATCAACATCCATGTCAATGTAACTAGGGTTCTCAGACCTATCTCTCATGATATGCACAATGCACTAGATCACACTTACCCTCATTCATTTCGGGTCCTTAATCAGTTCATGTATACTTATTCATTCATTCAAGCGCAACATGAAAACACTCATCATTTCAAACATGTTATCAATTTAGGATCAACACAGTGCACCAATATGCAAGTACACACTTTATCTAGACACTTAGTCAAATTCAACGATTCACCGTTTCATGTAACAACCAATATCCACCAATGCACGAAATCACAAGTATGCTCGAAGGCCAATCAACAGCTTATAATACAGGCCTTATCAAACCATATTCATCGAATTCAAGTATGTCAGAGGACCACATGATCACGTATCCATTTTTGGAGTGCACATTTCACCAAAATCGAGTCTACGCTCTAATTATATAATTAGATACATATATGAGTACTTCCACACGTCTACCATTCATTTCTAACTACGGCACCATTAACTCCTCAAACTTTCCACACCTAATCCTTTATTGCGATTAGACCGCCCATCAATATTTCACATATGATAGTAACCTTAGTTCATTCATCTTACAACAGGTTATGCTATAGTATCTAGCCAAGTTTTTCTCGAACCTATGATAGAACATCACTTCTCTTTTAAGATGATTCTCATTTAACACACTATCCTACTCCACGCTCAGGGATTTACAACAATTAATTTGGTAAATTAAATACCTTAAGCAAATCGTGTAAGGTCTAACACAAGAAACATAAGTTACCAAGTAGTAACACAAAAATCAAGAATATATGTTTAGACGTTTGATTACATCGCAATTCTATTTCATCTCTCATATTCAACTCGACTTCCACCACAATGAAGATATTATCTATGCCTCATAAATCACATGGATTAAATCCCAATTCACATTCCATCAAGTTACACAATGTTAACATATCTATTAGCAAAAATTACAGTCTTACCAATTTATTCTAACTAATTTCCATCCAGACTCCCTGCCTGAAGGCCTAATCATGTATTCTCCCGTCAATTCTACACAGTGTATACATTTAGCTAATCCGAGTCTACTACTCATAAACCTTAACCTACCTCAACTGAAGATCTTGAGACAAGCAAGACACACCACATATGCTCCTTCTCTTCCTTTATGCCTCATAATATACAATCATCTAATAAACAAACAACTATAAGGGCAATTAATCAATTAGTCTTCAAATAAACACTTTGGGAATACAAACCCACTGATTCTACCCTTACTCACGGTCTATGTCATTACCCAAGGGTCAATTAACTATTAACTAGTTCTATCAAACTCACCTTAACTCTATTAATGAAGTTTTAATGCTAAAGGCCGCATTTTTATTGAACTCAAGGTTCCCAACCATCAAAATTCATGTTTTAGAATAATAATTTCATGCTAGGAAGCGTTAGATAACAATCTAGAAGCAATTCTAGGTGATGATACACAGACCCCTAGGTTTCCTCCCCAATCTCATGAACCTAGGGTTCTAACCCACAAAAATTTCACCACAATTCCCCATTCTAAAGATTCTAGAAGAACGGATTAAACGATGTAAAAAGGGAGTAATAATCTTACCTTAACGAAGAATTTTCACCTTAACCTTGAGAAAATCGCCCCCTAGGGCCTTAGAACGAGGATTTTGAGTTTAGGACTTAAAACCTGTCAAAATAAGCATATAAACTGCCAGAGCTTCGTTGCAACGACCCGTAGCTCGTCGCGACGACTCGTCACGATGAGCAACCACTCTTCGCGACGAGCCTCGCTTTCTAGCACAGACACCCTTCAGTAAAATGGCCATCACTTTTTACTCCGGACATGAAATAACGAACGGTTGGTGGCGTTGGAAAGAAGACTCGAAGATCTTTAATTTGGTGGGTATTGAGCCTCGTAACTCTTCATATTTTAGGAGAGGTGCTTGTTTGAAGTTGACCGTAGCAAACACTTCCATCAAAACTCAATTGGTAAGAATGTTTTCAACTCAACTTTGTGCTAGGGGTTTTGTACAACCTTAATTCATGCTTACTGCACTTCCACACTAAGAAGTGGACCCTAACACCTATGGAAATTAAGATCTTATGCCTTTACCACATATGCTTTCAATATTGACAGAACGGGTCGTTACATTCTCTTTTATGAATACAATCATTCTTTACACTTCCACACATTTTTCTCCATAACGGTCTAGAAAGTTCTTTTTTGGTTTAGGTGGTGTCCAAACAAACTATGGAAGAGACAAACAACTGGTGAAAGGTTTTTGACTTGATCTTGTTGGTTTATGTCCCATGATAACCTAGCCTTTATTTACCCCAGTAAACATTAGTTTTGTTGGGTCATTGATCATTCATTGATGCAATACGTTTTAAGTCGCCAAAATTGGATTCAACGTGCCCATTTGACACCCTAGTCTGGGTTAAGAGAGTTATCCGTTGCGTATGGACATTTCATCTTATCCAACAATAGGCCGAATCCAGGCTTATTTTCTGCAACAGTGGATGATATTTGGTAATTCTTGAGAAAGTTGATAGGAGATTATTTTTCTTTCTTTGCAAATTTCAGATCTAACTGCAGATTTATTGCTGCAACCATATTGACAATGTTGAGAAATCATTTCCAATTAGATTACAGGTAGTCCTCCATGTACAATGTTCGTTTAGAGCATGTTTGGAAAGCCACATCTTTGCAAAAACTACTTTTTCTAGTTTTTGGGAACTTGAGTTTTTTGCCAAAAATTGGTAAATTGTATGGCTAAACGATTTTTGCCGAGATTTTTCCGAAAAACACCTTGCACTTATTATGGCCAAACGGGTCCTTACACTCTCCAATTCTCAAGGGGAGGTGAGTTTGCTGGTAATTACAAGGTTATTTTTTAGTTTTTTTTTCTATTAATTATTTTAATATCTTTTTTCTTACTTTTATAATATATTGTTCATTTTACATTATTTATCTTTCATTTCCTTTCTCCCCATTTCCCAAATTTTACTTCTTGTGATTCCATGTAGTTACTCATATTTTTTATTTCTTATTTTTTTCTTTATTTAGCATAACTGCGTTATTATTCTAGTTTTTGAATTAAATTAGAATTTCATTGTTGAATGAGGCTATAGATGTTTCCTTTTCAAAAGTAGAATTTTATTTTTCTTTATTTAGCATAATTGCATTATTATTTTAGTTTTTGAATTGAAGTAGAATTTCATTGTTGAATGAGGTTATAGACTCATGATTTCTTTTCTTTTGAATTATATTTAATTAATTTATGTTGAAACTTATTTTATGTTATGTCGGAATTTGACACGAGTATTATGTTTATTTTTTTATTTGTTTTGAATTTATGTTATATTTTCGGTTTCAATTTATTTGCTTTAGTAGTATTGACTTGTTATTTCACATTGATGTTCATTTTTTCAGTTAGAATTGATAGATTTTTTTTTTCAAACATTTGAATAATTTTATGACAAAAAAACAACATACCAATGTAATCCCACAAATGGGGTATGCCATTATGTCTATGATATTAATCTTCAGAGCGTGCTATTTCTTTGCAGTAGTTTGTTGAATCTATGCAGTCCTCTTATTTTCCTCTCATCTACCCTCCAACGTGCATTTTTTGCTTAATTGCAATCTATAAGTGTTGATTCTAAATAATACAAGTTTGGAAATTTTCTTGTGAGCCCTTTAAATTCCTGATGAGCTTTCTATTGCAGCTTATTTCAGCTATTGACCGCCATAGACAGTCTACTGACCATCCAATCAAATTCATTTCTAGAAGACAGCCTAATATCCTGAAATTCAAAATGAAGCCAGGTACCGATTTTTTGTTTAGAATTGTTGACCAGCTTCATCTTCTGGTTGTAAAACTTGGGCTTGTTCTCTTATTCTGCTTATTCTTAATGTACATTTATTCCATCAACACTATGCTTATTATTAGGACCCGAAGCTGGCAGCACAGATGGGCGAACTAAGAAGATCTGTTCCTTCCTCTTCCACCCTATATTACCCCTTGCACTTTCTGTTCAACAAACCTTGTTTCTGCAGGCATCAGTTGTAAATATCCATTTTCGTCGTTAATGTGAAAACCTATTTTATATGTTACCTATTTGTTTATAAATTTCTCAATAACTTCTAGATTGAAATCAACCTAGAAATTGCAAATTGATTAAAGCAGACCGTAGATGCTAGTTTTCTTCTACCCCTACCTTTTCTTTGCTACAAACATCAGACAAATCCTTGATAGAGTGCCAAGAGGGTTAGTATGGTCATAAAGATTTGTGCTTCTGTAAGTTGTTTATTACAGCTTCTCTTTTCTTATTGATGTACATTCAGATATTTATTTATGAGGTTGAAACTGATCAACATTACAAAATTATTACCTCACCTCTGAGGTAAAGGTACGGTCTGCGTACATTCTACCTTCCCCAGACCCCCCTGTGTGGGAATATACTGGGTATGTTGTTGTAAACTGATGAAGACCCCCTTGTGGTTCTATATGAGCTGTAAACTATGTACGTACACAATTATTTTACCTGTTTCAGCTGTGTTAACTGCGTCTGTTGGGATGTTCAAGTCAGAAAGGAAGGAAGATAACATATAATTAGATTTGCCATTTGTTGTATTTCTATTACTGTGCCATTCCTTTTAGTTTCAATTAAGAAAAGCACTATGATGGTACTTGAGCGAATGTGGATCAAGGACGGAGGTTCACTAAGCAAATTTGTGCAAAATTTGTCGCAGGAATAATTTTTCATTTGTCACTTGTTTCTTTATCATAAACTAGACTTCTAAGCCAAGAAATGGAATAATGTACGTTCATTTAACTGAGACCTGAAATGACAAGGTAACCTTACCCACATGGTATTCTTCTCAGAACATATTCTTGAAGAGAGCTGTAGACAGAGTACTGCTGGCTTTAAATATTAAACATTTCTGTCGTCTCAAAGTTAGGTTAAGTCATGTATTTTATTACAGGGGTGTATCTAAAGTATTAACTATGGGTTCATCTGAATCCGTAGATTTTGGCTTAGGCTACTTATGTGTTAAAAATCAGATTTTGCCTTAGGCTACTTATGTGTTAAAAGTTCCACCAAATATCTACAAATGGTAGATTCTGAACCTAGTAAATTTGTTGAAAGTGGTATACTTGTGAATTTTAACCCATAAAGTGCAAATTCTAGATCTGCGTGTGTATGTAACACTGTCTGCGTAATACAGTTGCATTGGAGAAGTAGCTAAGCCAAGAAAATACGAATGTAGAGACGATGATTGATATGGAAGTAAATGGACAAATACAGAAAACCTGCTTTGGTCTTAAAAGGATAATTTTATTAACTGAATAAAAGCAGCAATATTGCAGGGATCATGTGCTAGCGGCACCATACAGCCTGGGTGATTGGGATCAGATGTGGATCCAAGGTTTCGAGTAGAGGTGCATTATTAGGTAGAGAGTCGAGGTGAACTCACCATTATTTTAACAGACGGTAGCAAAACTTTCAATGACGACTGGGATAATGCTATCAGAACTTTCAATTATAGTTCTGTTATAAATATATTTGTATTAGAGTGAATGTCTATTTTATAAATAAAATGGTTTTTCTTCATTGTAGTTCATCTCTCAATTAATCTTGTAAAAGAAATAACGGAAAAGAGCCTAAATTACCCTTCAAGTATTGGAAATGGTACAAATATACCCTCTTTTCACCTTTCGGCTTTAAAATACCTTTTTCACTCAGGAAATTACATGGGGTTTCCCTTTAAGAGAGTGGTCTTCAATTTTTGCCCCCCATAAGAAAAATCTTTAACAAATACCCTTCCTTCCTTTTTATCTACAGAAAAATACCGTTTTGCCCTTCATTAGCCTCTTTCCTCTTTCTCTTCTCTTTGGCGACCAGATTTATCTATAGTTCAATCTCCTCTTCATCCCATCAATGGAACGAAGAAAAAAGATAGTGAGTTTTGCTGTAAGTCTTCGTTTACAATTGTTTTCGTCATTTTTTAATGTTATTATTTGTTGTATTGTCTTGTTTCTCTAGGGCTAATTCTTGCCTTTGAGGCAAGTATTATAGGTCATCTATTAAATAACACCCAAATATGCTTGTGTCAGTTCTTGCTCAAGAGCGTAATTTGCTCTATTGTGTTAAGTTCTTTTACATCTCGAACATTTAATTGAAGTGTTGAACTATGAATTAAGCGAATTTTGCCTTAGAGGCTAGTGTTGTAGAGCATCTCCTAAATAAAAATGCAATTTAGTAGTGTTAACCCTTGCCCATTTGGTGCAACTTGTTCTCTTAAAAATCATATTGCCAAGTCTTGCATTTATTATCTATTCAGTTTAGACATAATCTGATTGCGACAACTCCTGCCCATGGGGTGTACGTTATTATTTGGAAGTTCTTTGGCAAAGTTTTGCCTCTAAGGCAAGAGTTGTTGGCATCTAATAGGTAAAAACACAATCTGAATATTTTTAATCTTTTAATCTGGCGGACCCGTTTACAAAGAGTTTGACACAGAAGGCTTTTGATAAGCATGTGGAAGGAATGGACGTTAGAATTGTTAATGCATGGTTATAAGTTTAAGTGGGAGATTGTTAGGATATACTATTAACCATGTGGTTTAGCTATAGTATTATGTTTTTATCATTATGTAAAAGACTGATTATTTTATTTATTTGATTTAATAAAAATTCTATTAAATAGATCATTATGCCTATATGTGTGTCCTTTATTTATATAGTAGACGATTTAGTGTATGGAGTTATTTGACTCATACACGAAATATTAAAATTATCGGTCCTTATAAGTTATAAATATATGTTCACAATCAAAGATGGAGTTGGACAAACATCTTGATGATTGTAGCACAAGATTAGATATAATTTTATCTTGATTATGGGAGTGGTTCCATTCCAACTTCTTGTGCTAGTGCGCTATTCGTGTGAATTGAACGGACCAAGTAGAGAAACTTATTTATGTTCTGAGTATTTATATAACATCTTCTCTAGAATCATTAAATGAACTTATACTCTTAATCTTTATATAATTATTATGATCAATGTAATTTATTTGTCATCTTGATCTGTCAAAAGGTGAGACCCAATCGTGGGTCAATATATTCCTGATAGATTGGACGATGATAAATCACATTTGTGAAGTAATAACTAGTTGATAGAATCCATGTCTCGACCTTGAGATTGATGATACCCCTTT
The DNA here is from genome assembly GCA_003996215.1 of Jaltomata sinuosa. Lineage (NCBI taxonomy): Eukaryota > Viridiplantae > Streptophyta > Magnoliopsida > Solanales > Solanaceae > Jaltomata > Jaltomata sinuosa. The sequence goes on from QJPP01001469.1 coordinate 123,181, forward strand.
ATGATTGCTTATACGTTTTCGTGTGAAAACCCTGCAGGTGGATTATATATATGTATATATATCCGTCACATGAAATAAGTTAAGCATAGTAATAAATGATTAATTAATCAATGAATTAAATTATCTGAGATTTAATTTAATTGATTGGTATAGGTAATTCTAACATGGGGAGTTAAATAAGATTTAATGTTGAATTTTGAAATTAAACCGAGGAGTGCAATTACGGAATTTTGGTGGAATAATCTGTAATTTATTATGGTAGGGTTAATTCACTCATATACGAATTAATGCCATATTTGGAAGCCTCTACTATTAAATCTGTGATCCCTACTATACCAGAATAAATATATATATTTTTAAAAAATAAAATAGAGGATTCTAGAAGCAGTAAAAAACTATGTTTTAATTGTGCTTCTAGACACGTTTTAAAATAAAAAAACGTGGAGAATCTTTTGGTTGAGAAAAAAGCTTCCACACGTTTTCAACTATCAGTTGGAGAAACGTGGATAAAAAGGAGCAGCCTCTCATAAACTGAATGAATTTGTTTTTTACATTCACAAAAATATACTGCGTCCACTGAAGCAGAATCTGGTTTTAGTAGAAGGCCGCAGACCTGAAAACTACTGTTCTCGATGAGTTTTGTGAAAGCTTTAACAGATTAGTGAATCCTAGTCACGTATTTACATTATTTAGATTTCTATGTTAGATTTTGTGGTCTTGTGTGAATGCTTCCGTTGCCTTTATTTTTAGCAAGTCCGACTAGAACTCTTATTTTTTAATCTCTATGTAGACCAACTCGGTTGAGCAACGTGAAATATTTGTGACGACAACTCCCTGGTGGAAAACAACATAGAATTAAAGGAAGAACAGAAAGGATAATAAAGGCATATCACAAGGATCCTTATTGGTTGTCAAATGGGTCTATTTGGATAGAAAATCATGCCATAAGTATGAAAGATTCATTTTTATAAGAGAAAATGCATGAAGACTCTCCTAAAGTTAGTCGACATTTGGAAGTAGACATTTAAAATTTGTTGGGGGCCTATTACCTCACGAAACTATTTTCAACCAAAATAAATACACACTTTTTACACCAGCTTTGTTCTCAGTATTTGTGCGTGTATCTCACCTCAAATTAAATAATATAATATTATTTTTTCTTACTCTTTTAATATAGGGTCGGGTAAAATCCCGACCCTTAACTCATTTCACTCTCCCTTCTCTTTACTTTCTCTGGCGAAGTTCACCGATACAGAAATTCTTCTCTCCCCTCTCTTTTCTTTCTACGACGAAGTTCACCGGTAAAGAAATCTCCTCTCCCCTCTCTTTTCTTTCTCCTACGAATTTCACTGTAACAACGTACAAAGGAGCCAATATAATAGAATCATTGTTCAGTTCACCTCATATTATCAAAGAACAAAAATGGAGATGGCTCTTAGCAAAGTCAAGCACATCGTTTCCTCTAATCCCGTTGTCGTCTTCAGATTCAATTTTTTTAATTATCTTATCTAAATATATACTACTACCTATTTTTCTCGATTTTTCATTTTTAATTCACTTCTGTTTTATAATAGTAAAGGAGGATTTTCTTTACTTGGAGTTTATGTTTATTGGGGAATCTGAATCGATTTCGTGTAATTTTGATCAATTTCTATCTATTTCAAAGATTGGGGATGTTAAAGTTTTCTATTTTGTTTAGCTTTGATAATGTAATTCAAGATGCCATGGAGTTTTTCAATCCTAAACTCAAAAACTGTTTGCTTCTTCTGAAAATGGAGTCTTTCTTTCTTCTTGTTTGGAGAAGATGAGTTGGTAATGTCACGTGGAAGTTTTATACTGGTTTGGAGGTGTATTTTAACTCATTCACGCGCCATTTGTCCGTGGCATTACACTTGCTCTGAAAATGGGTCAAAGTGGTGTATTTATTGTGCTTGAAATAGTTTCGTGGGGTAATAGGCCCCCCCGCAAACTTTAGGTGTCTACTTCCAAATGTCGACCAACTTTAGAGGGGTCTTGATGCATTTTCTCTTTTTATAAAGCATAAAACATGTGCGGCAATAGGGGTGTCAAATGGGTGGATTAGATTGGATTTGGATGAATTGTATATGGATGGGCTAAAATGGATTGGATTACAATCCACCCATATAAATATGGGTAAATACGAATTTGGTCAAATATAGATTTGGTCAAAATGGTTTTAACCCACTTTTCTTAAGGCAAAATTTTTTAAGCCTTCTATATGTTGTATGCATATCAACTCGTTGATATTAAATCAAACTATTTAGTACTCTAATATAATAAAAGAGTAATTTTACATCAAAATCAAATAATTTTTTTATGTTTTTAAAAAAAAATAAAAAATTCTACCTGCCTTCTCACATCCACTTCAACCCCCCCCCCACACCCACCCTACCTCCACCCCCCATCCTCCATCCACCCAAACCCAATTTTTTTTTTTGTTTTTTCAATAAAAAATAATTTTTATGTTTTTCAAAAAAGAAAATTTACCCCAAACACCCCCCCCCTCCCCCCGTGCCACCCGACCCAATTTTTTTTTTGTTTTTCCATATACAATTTTTTTTTTTTATGTTTTTTCAAATAATAAAAATAAAAATTACCCTCCCCCCCACCGTGCAACCACCCACCCCAAATTTACTTTTTGTTTTTCAAAAAAAAAAAATTACCCCCCACCCGCCCCGACCACCCCCCGGCCCAACCACCCACCCACCCCAATTGTTTTTTCCAAATAAAGATAGTTTTTTATGTTTTTTTAAAAATAAAAAAAATTTTACCCCCTCGGCACCCACCCCCTTTCCCTCCCCAGCTCCCCAGCACCCCCACCCCGCCCTCGCCACACCACCAACCACCACACCACCATCTACCATCCCTAATTATTTTTGTTTTTCCCAAAAAAAAATAAATTATGTTTTTCAAAAAAATAAATCTACCCCCCCCCCCTTCCCCCATCCATCCACTCCCAAATTTTTGTATGTTTTTTTAGAAAATATTAAATTTTTTCTTGTTGTTATAATTTTTTTTTTCTTGTCACCCCACACCCCCATCTTCAGCCCCACCAACTCTCCAATTTTTTTGTAAAATAAATTAATATTTTTTAAAATTAAAACATTAATATTAAAGTTTTTATTTTTTTCGCACAATTAAGAATTTAGGTAGAAATAAGTGATCTATTATTATGGGTCTATATGGATACTCATATTTTATCCATTTTGACCATATTTGTAGGAGTTCTTAAAATAGCTTGAAGTCCATATTTAACCAATTAAAATATGAGTGATCCAAATCATTAAATATGAATTAAATGGACTCATTTCATTAATATGGGCTAAAATTATCACCCTGCGTGGCAGATTAGTGTGTGCCTTTTCTTTGTAACATAAGGCTCTTCAACAAGATTGGATGGTTTTATTTATCTGTTATAATTATTTGTAGAGTTAAAGGCTAACTTGTCATCTCTTCTATACCGTTCCTCACCATGTTAGATTGATTTATCTCTTCCTCTCTTTTTTATTATGCTATTTAATTAAAGTTCTCGTGGACACATGCATTGCATCATTAATTCTACTAATCTGCACGAATTAGGTATAGAACGTTTGAATTTAAATCTGTTGACATACATGCATGCATATATACATACATGTTTGATTATGTAAACAGTTTATCTAATGTTCCAGCTCTTCTTCTTTTTCTTTTGCACGCAATGTCTTATCATTCGTTCTCTTTACTTCACCAATGTACGTAATATATCTTCTCCCTATGTCTTTGCTTAATAGCAGTTCAATTAATCTCATGTGTAGTTTTAATTTATAGAAACATAAATCGATTAATCATGATGCGGGAGTACCGTAGCAGAAGGGGGAGCTCGCCACAGCAACAACAACAACAACAACAAACAACAACAATCATGGTTCTAAAGACAGAACTTTGTCGTTTCAGCGGTGCCAAGATTTACCCTGGGAGGGGCATCAGATTTATTCGTGCAGATTCTCAGGTGTTCTTATTTGTCAACTCAAAATGCAAACACTACTTGCACAACCGCCTGAAACCTTCCATGCTTACATGGACGGCCATGTATAGGAAGCAGCACAAGAAGGATATTGCACAAGAAGCTGTTAAGAAGAGGAGACGCGCTACAAAGAAGCCTTACTCTAGGTCCATTGTGGGTGCTACCTTGGAGGTAATCCAGAAGAAGAGAGCTGAAATGCCAGAAGTTCGAGATGCTGCCAGGGAGGCTGATCTTCGTGAAATCAAGGAAAGAATCAAGAAGACTAAGGACGAAAAGAAGGCCAAGAAGGCAGAGGTGATGGCTAAGTCACAGAAAGCCGGAGGTAAGGGTAATGTGCAAAAGGGAGCATCGAAAGGCCCTAAGCTTGGTGGCGGTGGTCGAAAACGTTAAGATATTGTTTATGTTGTTTCCTGAGTAGTACTAGAGTGATTTTGCATCTTGGTTGAGTCATGAGTGTAGCTATTCTGACCTACCAGCGTTTAGCGCGCTCTGAAACAATATATCTCTGAATTTTGGTCTTGTTTCTAAATATGCAGATTTCTTTACTTTCGTTCTGTTGTGATTTAAAAAAAAAATTAATCATGATGCTAGAGTCCCTCTTTTGAATTTCAATCAAATTTGAAGTACTCTGTCATTCATTTAAGTACCATGGGGTATTGGTAGAGCATAAGTTAGTATGTCCCGGACATAAGTTCAATGGCAGAAGTTATGTCTTAGGGCAAAAATTCTCTAAAAGTCGTACCCCACGAATAAGAAATTATGCCTTACAATAAAATATTTTTTAAAATTTCACTTTAGACAAAATCATTTTTTTACTATTTTCTCAACTAATTATCATTTAATTATTTTTCTAATATCTAGGACTTTGAAATCAACTAAAATTTAAATTATTAATATTTGAATTGCATAGAATTTTAATCTAAATCAGGTTTCCTACTCATTACCGTTAATTTGTTGGCTAATTGGATAAAACTAATAATTTGAATAGAATTTTAAACATGTTGTAAATAATTGTGTTACCACACAATGTTGTCTCTTGTATTGTGGATGTTCACACTATAACTCCATTAATGTATAGTTAATCCTCCACTACTCCACACACTATTATGAGTGTAACTCGCTCTCTCCATTACCTTTTTTCCATAACCTCCATAGTTAATGTCATGTTTATGACAACCTTTAGGATGCCTCTATGAACACTATAAATAGAGGCACAATGATTCATATTGTATACACTTGAACACTTGAAGATTTGAGAAACACTTGAACACTTGAAAGAAAGAAAGAAAGTTATCTATATTGTCTCTCTTATAATATTGTTCTTGTCTTCTTCTTCTTTATATTGCTCTTCTTGTTTTTAATTTTACAACAAGTTATCAGCACGAGACTCATAAATTAAAATTTCACGGGGAAAGATCACGATTTTCTGACCATGTGCAAGCTGATTTTAGTTTCCTTCTCTCTGGTGAGGTATTCCACATTCTCTATTTTAAAATTGTGATTAGAGTTGTTCTTGACGATTGTGACAGACTAACTTTTACTCTCTGTTAAAGTAATAGATAAAGAATTTGAGATGCATGGTATAACCAGCATAAAGTAATGTGCTTATCTTTTGACTATACTTGAGAAAAAATGAATTTACATGTTTCATCAATTGGTCTTTTATAGCTACGGTTGTTTTTTGGGACATTAATTTTTTTTTCTTGTAGTGCATACATTTATGATTTTAAAAAGTAGATTTAACATTAAAATGCAATGACACATTGAATCAACAGTTACTATGTTGCATGCTATGTATACAATAATTTTCTTGGTATTTATGTGCAAAATTTGTATTTCATAAATTTTGATGCCTTTTAACTTTAAAATAAAACAACATTAATTGTTTTGCACCAATTTATAGGATACTAGTATACATACTACTGTCCAAAATTTTCATTGATTATCAATTTTATGTGATAGCTCTCATCATATTGAATTTGTTAAAATTTGGGTTCGTGACACTTTAATTCACGTACGCATATAATTATAAAGTGACAATATTTTTAAAAGTTTGAGGGCGATTTCTATTATACTTTGGCCTATTAATGCCATTGATTTGGGGTAAGATGATAGATTCAAGTCTCATCACACCGAAAGGGTAAGACATCGGGTTCGAGTCCTGATGCACTATGATAATAAGATGTTGGGTTCAAGCTGTCCCATCAAATTATGGTCTAAAATGCATTTATGTGGATAAGACGTTAGGTTTAAGTCCTAATGCTTCATTGTGATGATATAATGATGACTAAGGTAAAATAATGTATTTTTTATGAAAAGTCATGAAATTTGCCCAATCGATTTTCTCCATTCTCTTATATGAATGTGGTAGCATCTGCATAATGTGTCTGAAAAAGACAAGTGGTTGAATGTATGAATATGGACATGAAGGAGCAGAAAATAAAAATAGTCATCATCGTGGTAGTTGGGTTCAAATCCCACTAGATATGACCAAACATATGGGAAAGACATTCGGTTAAAGTACCAACACAATCTTGATAAAATTGTGAAGCCTGTGACAATGAATATGCTCCATTCCATGAAGTGAATGTGGTAGCAATATATGATAAGTCTGAAAGATGACCAAATCACTATTATAGTTGTACAAATGATTGTGGACGTGAAGAACTTTCATTTCTTCAAATATTGTGGCATATTTTATTATGAAACTACCAAAGGGCAAAAGAAAAAAATGATTCTTTCATATAAAGATATTGATCATGACCAAAAATGAATGTTATTGTGTGGCTTCACAAATTTATCATTGATTGGGTACATATAATTTTCTCCTTAAAGGAGATGTTCACCATAGGTGTGGCATTTTGAAATATGAGGTAGTACTCAAGCATTTGATAGCTTTGAAAAAGCTAATGTGTTACTACACGATGGAATAAAATTGTTCATGATATTGAGATTGTAGTAAGTCTCCAAAAGAAACTTTTTAAGTTTGAAGAAAAAAAAATTATTATTGTTTTGAGACTATAAATTATGGAAAGATTTTATATCTTCATATTACTACAATCGAAACGGTTATAAATATCTATGTGAAAGACTACCGTTTTCCTCCTATTTGTTGATACAAATATGGGCATGGTGATGAAATCTCATGCGATAGTAAACTAAAAGTTTACAAGAAATATATAAGTTGGCATGACCGGTTGATCATTCCGGTTCAAATGTGATGCAGAAATAAGTGAGAATTCATGTGGTTATACATTGAAGAAATAAAAGATTCTTCAAGAATTCTCTTATGTTGCTTGTTCTCACGATAAAATATTATATCGACTAAGGTTGGGGTTGTACCCATAAATTTTTGGAACATATAACAAGGTGAATACGGGCTCCTTCACCTGCCATGTGGACCGTTTACTATGAAATGAGATGCATCTATGGTTGGTCACATGCACTTGCTATCAACTTGCAATTTAATATTTGCAAGGTTGTTTGCTCAAATTGTTAAATTAAGAGCATGATTCCAAACTATAAAAGTTGATAATATTGGTTGGTTTAGCAGAAATTTTGTGCCTCCAATTATATCTAAATCGTTGGTTATGAGAATAAATCTCCCAAAAGAAAATTTGGTATGAGATGTGTGTAGCAACACTTGTATGCATCAAGCCAATAAAGTTCCCCTATATTGTTGGTTCAGGGTCAGGAGCCAAATAATTCTATCTAAAAATTTGAATGTGTGGTATTTAATTTAATTGTTCCACCACGCACAAAGATGGATCCCCAAATAAGATTGGGGCGAATGTTAGATTTCCTAACATTAGGGGGAGATATGATTAACAACTGAAATGGATGGAATGGATTGTCTAGATCCTCGTAAAAAAAAATATGAACTTGAAAGTTCAAGAGATAATTCAGTTGCAAAATATTACAAATTAATTGACAGATGTATTTGCTGACCATATGCTATAATTCAGTTGTAAATGCTTCAATAAGAAGTCCTTGAAGGACAAGGTCTATGGCATGCCTGAAGCGTGATAGACTAATCGATTCCAAAGGTAAAACTCCTTGAAGAAGGAGAGGCGCAAATGATAAAAATGGTCATGATAATGAGGCAAGTGATTTAAAAGAGCACTGTGACATAATACTTCATAAAACCTTGGCAAAGGTTCAGGTACCTGAAAATGATGAAAAGAAGAGATCTCGATAAGTTATGTCGAATTGGAATCGATATCAAAATGACCGTCGACGGTATTTTTTTAATTCATGTAGTGCTCACTATTATAAATGGTAACAAGGATCTTAAATTTAAATCTATCAAACAGTGTGGACAGATAAATTATTGGCCAAATAAAATACGCAATTCAAGTATATTTTATTTCACTTGAAAAGTGATGATTTGAACTTAGTCTATAGACTAAGGTATAATGTCAGTGGGATACAAATAGATTATTGTGCGAAATGTAAGATCATAAGTACGTCTTATGCCTTGAGGCATAAAGATTTTTCTTGCAAAAGTCCTGGCATTATTGTTTGGAGATGTATTCTCCTATTGATGGATGCAATGAGGGTTCTTTCAATCTAGCAATAGAGGAAAAACTTGAATGCGTATAAAGAATGGTTGTTATGTCTAGCTAGACGACAAAGGTTATATGAAAATTCACGAAAGTATTTAAAAGGATAAAGTGATTCCATTGAATAGTACCCCAATGGTTGTAAGATCGCTTAACATAAAGAAAGATCAATTTTGATCTCATGAAAATGGTTAGAAAGTACCATGTCTTAGTGCAATTGGTGCACTTATATATCCTGCTATCTATACATGAAATAATATTTTTGATATGCAGGAAAGACATAATTTCACTTTTATGTGAAAATATTTGAGTGAAATTAAATATTAGTATAGATGATTATTTCTAATCAATATTGTCAAAAGGTTATTGGATATGCAAATGCAGGAAATTATTTGATCTATAAAGCGTTTGATCATACGAAAGCTCTCTATTTGCATGTGAGACCATTGTCATATTATTATATTCTACAAGACAGTCAATGATTGACATTTATTCAAGTCAAGTAAAGCTACTAGCAACTTATAAAGCAAATGACTCTACACATGAGAAGATGTGTGATTTTCTTTGAGATTGAGGTTGCAATACTATATGAAATGATGTTTCTTGCATAACTTAATTGAAAGAAGAATATAAAGAAGAGGACAAAACAAAGTATATTTCAGCAAAGGACTATTTTGCTCAATTTTGATGGAATATTTGACGGAGGCATTGTCGATCCCAACACTTTGAGAAGCTGAACTGGAATGTATCATCTACAAGATTAAGTGATATCTTTGTCAGGGGGAGTAAATACGCACTGCACTCTTTTTTCCTTGGCCTAGGTTTTGTCTCAATGAATTTTCCTGGCAAGGTTTTTAACGAGGCAACAAATAACACGTATTACAAGATATGTGTACTATTTTTCCTTCACTAGGATTTTTTCCCACAGAATTTTTCCTAGTAAGGTTTTAACGAGGCACATTATCTATCAATGGACATCCAAGGGGGAGTGTTGTAAATAATTATGTTACCACACAATGTTGTCATTTTGTATTGTGGATGTCCACACTATAACTCCATTAATGTATAGTTAATCCTCCACTACTCCACACACTATTATGAGTGTAACTCCCTCTCCCCATTACCTTTTTTCCATAACCTCCATAGTTAATGTCATGTTTATGACAACCTTTAGGATGCCTCTATGAACACTATAAATAGAGGCACAATGATTCATATTGTATATACTTGAACACTTGAAGATTTGAGAAACACTTGAACACTTGAAAGAAAGAAAGAAAGTTATCTATATTGTCTCTTTTATAATATTGTTCTTGTCTTCTTCTTCTTTATATTGCTCTTCTTATTCTTAGTTTTACAACAAAACAAATATTTCTTCGGGATTTTGGTTCCTAACAGGAGTTGAATAAAAAATTTAAAGGAAAGATAATCTCATCAAATATTACCCAAACTAAATAACCCAGAATTTGAATCGTCAATTGTCCTAGCACATGTTAAATAACTATTTGGGGATAATTATTAATTTTTTTCGTAATATTTAGAAGTAGTTATTGTCATTTTACGAAACATAATTTTTATAATAGGTGCAGGGGTTACACGTGCGAGACATACGTGACATAAATAATTATTTACTATTTTTTATTAATTATTAGTTAATTATTATCATAATATTTAGGCATTTAAAATTAATTTAAGTCATTATTTGATCTAGGTAAGAAATCATAATATTTAACACTTCTAAACCATTTGAACATGTAATAATTTTTGTTCAGTTTATATGATTTCTTATTAGTTAACGTGTGTGGTCTACACGTGCAAAGCACGTACTCTTGACTAGTTATATTAAAAGTGTGAAGGACTTTATAATGTGATTTGAACTTTTTGCCCTTTATTAAAAGACGTTACAATAGATAAAATTATTTTTTTACTATTTTACTTAAATTATTAATTAATTATATTTATAATATTTAAATTAAAAAGTTCTATAATATATGGTAAAAAAAATATATGATAATATTAAGAGAATTAATAATTAAGAAATCCTCTTTTTTTCTCAGTTAAGCTACAAGGAAAGATGTGATAATGTTCCGTAACAAATTTGTTTCACATATCCTTGCTGTCAGATTCCTTGTATGTTTCTTTTAAGGGTATATACGTCAAAGATCTTCTTATCGAGTATATGATTTTAGATAGGAGATTATGAAGAACACGAATTAGGATAGTAGGTAGTTAAACATTGTCATGTTTATCCTTCTATATTAGTAGTCATAATATTATTCTTGTAATTTTGTATCCTTCGATATCTACTATTATCTGGGTTTCTTGTACTTTGATAATTCGATTGTCGTATTATTTTGTGATAGTTATTATTTTTTTTTTCCAAATTGCTTTATCATGTTGTATATAGTATTTTGCCATGGCTTTTTCACTTTCGTTATTTCTTTTTTTTTCGAATTGCTTTATTTTGTTTTTCCTTGAGCCGAGAGTCTATCGGAAAAAATCTCTCTATCGAAAATAATCTCTCTACCTTTCAAAATAGGATAAGATCTGCGTACGCTCTACCCTCTCTAGACCTACTTCTACCCTCCCAGACCTACTTGTGGAATTACAATTAGTATATTCCTTTTGTCCCAATTCATATGACCCACTTTCCTTTTTAGTCAATCTCAAAAGAATGACACATTTTTATATTTAGTAACAATTTAACATTAAAATGCTCATTTTACCCTTAATGAAATAATTTACAGTCACACAAACATCTAAGACTTATTTTAGACCACAAATTTCAAAAATCTTTCTTTCTTTCTTAAACTATGCGCCAAGTCAAACTAGATCATATAAATTGGGACGAAAGGAGTATTATTTACTGTATATAAGCCAAAGATGGAATTAATGTGATAGCTAATCATGTTCCTTTCCTTAATTCTTAATTCTATTTCTTTCCCTATAAAATTCGATTGGTCGAGAGATGTTGAAGTTTAATAAAGTATTTGTATTGTGTTGTTGTTGTTGTTGTTGTTGTTGTTGTTGTTGTTATTATTATTATTATTATTATTATTATTGAGCATAGCTACCTTCAGTAAATTGAATACAGACCCTACCATCAGGATCGTTTCACAAGTACAAGTATTACCTTGGCAAGTTGTGCATTTAACCTGCTCATCATGATCAGAAAATTCAATTAGATCAATATTTAGCCTAGACACTGTTCATGGTATATATAAGATAGATGTGAAAATCCCAGAACAAAGCAATTGAATGGACAAGAGCTTATTGATAATATTATAAACACGCTCGAGTCATACAGAGAACTTCCTGATAAGGAAATTGAGGTTGATAACTCATCCATCAGGCATATTGCCAGAAGAATCTCCACTCAAGAAGGAGATAAAGAAGCAATGGTCAATGAATATCTGGAGAAGATGAAGAGGACTTTGCTTCAAGGCATTAATGTTATTGATAAATCAGACACTTCGATGAGAAGTGAGACCTCAGGGGAAGAAGCCCAAAGGCCAGAAGATACTATGTTATCTACAGAAGACATACATGGGAGCTCCTCGTTCCTTCTCTGCCGCATTATTAACATAAAATGCTGTACAAGACCAAGGAGATTTTGAAGGCTTTATTAAACCTTTTTGTAATAAAGTATCTATTTCTCGTTTACAGAATTCTACTAACTCTGAATTCATTTGGCAGGGACGAGACTTAGTCGGGATATTATCTTCCGAAAAATCTTCCTCATACGGAAGAGTGACAATATGCTTTTTCTGATTCCAAAAAGCACTGGGATGATCGGCGCAAATATCAATGGCAATCTGTTCAGAAATCATTTTCATTTTTTCCTGTATTTTAGGAGATTTGAGAGACTCAAAAATGTTTATGCTAAACAGTTCATATTGCAAAGAATCAACATGTTGTTGCTTCATTTTAATTAATGCATTAATATCACGAGCTATTGGTTCTGTGATAAAAGTATAACTTATGACATTGTCTTTATAAGATGCTGAAAACCCTTTTGAATCAATATGTGTAAAAGGGTAAATGGCATTTATAAAAGGTGTTCCAAGTATAATTGGAGGATTCAACTGATTTTTAACCAGAAAGAAGAAATGAGGAATACAAACCTTATTCTGGCAAATCTTGGTATTAGACAGTTTATACTTTATATCTAAAGCATGTCCTGAAGCAGATTTTACCATATGAGTAGTTTTTTGAAAATATTTTGAGGGAACAAGACCCTCTTGGATGCAGCTTACATCTGCACCACTATCAATTAAAGCATCACTAGTAATAGAAAAACTATTATCAATTAAAATGGTGCATTTAATATACCATTTATGCGCAGTAACAACCTGCATCATTCCTAAAAACATATTATCTTCAGGAATATTGTTGTCGTTAGGCTCATCATAGTAAACTTCTTTTCCCTTTGAAGAACTGGCAATGGAACTGATATGCTCATTATTTTTCTCAATCTGAGATATCCTTGTATCATGAATGGCCTGATTACGTTTAAGAAAAATAATTTCCTTTTTTAAATTTTTAACTTCTTCTTTTAAATCATTAAAAGAAGCATCTTTTTCAACAAAAGAATTTTTCATCATTAGACGATTTTCCACCTCTTTTAAAGAATAAGTGGCCTGATAATCAAAATCATTTTTAATCTTTTCCACAACTGGTTTTGAAGAACTAGCTTCTTTAACCGTGGCAAGATTAATAATTTTTTCACGAAGTTTGTTATCAGTAACTTCTTTTAGCAATTCAATGATATTATCAGATGAAAACATTTTGATAGTAAAATCTTGAAACTGTGATTGAAGTTTATAAATATCATCTTCTTCAGTTTCACAAGTACAAGTATTACCTTGGCAAGTTGTGCATTTAACCTGCTCATCATGATCAGAAAAATCAATTAGATCAATATTTGATTCAGTATCAGAATATGATTCATAATCTTCATCCGATCCTGAGGTGTATAATAAACTATAAACCTTTTCATGCATGGTTGGATCGAGTTCTAAAGCTTTAAGCTTATTTAACCTGCAATTTGGAGCAATATGCCCACGTTTACCGCATTTGTAGCACTTGATCTTAGAAAGATCCCTTCCTGACCGATCTTTAGTAAATCTATTAGATTTTCGAGAGCTTCTTTTAGCGTCTCTTTCTTCTCTAGACATTCGTCTCCTTCTTCGTCTCTTATTAGAATCTTCAGTCCTTGGAGAGCGATAATACTCCCTTTTACTGCCATAGGCTGTAGGTTCAGGTAACCCGAACTGAGTACAAAAATCTCCAAGCTGAGATCTTTCCTTATGCTTATTCCTTTTAAGCTCTTGTGACATACGAAGCGCATTACAAAGATTTAATCCTTCCTGAGTGCAAACTCCAATTAATTTACCATAAGTGTATTCCTGATAAGGAATTTCAGTACGGTCTCCTCTTAGGACCTTACGAACTCTTTCAGCGAATAAAGAAGGAAGGCCGTCTATAAACTTAGCTTTCCAAAATTCATATTTATTTTCGGGCAATTCCATAACCCGACTTAGAAACGTATCTTTGTACCATCTCCATTTGGTCAATGTAGGACATTTTAGACCATTGAGTAAGGTACGAACTGTTTCATAAGAGGAGGTAAATCTACCATTAAAATGTTCTAAGATAGTGACTACCAGAGTATAAACAGCGTCTTCTCTATCTTTTTCTAATTTGAAACCTAAGTTATCAACTCCTTCTTCATTCGAAATAGCATTAACTATAGTGGCTTTATCTTCTAACGATAAGTAATTATCCCACCAGCCTCTAAGCTGTCCAGTGAAACCTGCAACAATCATCTTGCAAATAGTTCTATCACTATTTTTGGTGCTTTTACAAATGGTTGAATACATAAGCATTCTATGCACCAGAATGGTCAACTGCCTATCACTTAACCCATCGAGGTTCCATTCGTAAATTTCAGAACCACTGTAAGACGTATTAGTCTGATTCCAATCTCGTTCTTCTATCAAAACATCCTGAGGAGTTGGACGAGGGTAATAAAAAGTATTCATGGTTGGTTTAGCATAACCAGAATTTTTTCGAGGATAACCTTTGAGTTTATTAAACTCTGAAGAAACGTGATTTTTAAAATCATTTGTCTGTTCTATCGTTTCTGAAAACTCATGTGATAAATCAATTGGTTTAATATTTAAACCTGAAAACTTTTTATCAAGAAGTTCTTCTAACTCATTCATAGATTTAATCTTAAAATCATTAATTTGAGGGGGTCTTTGAATAGAAGCAGGGACCAATTCTGCTTTACTAGTCGAAGCAATTTCACTTGCTTTACTAGTTGAAGCAATATTGGTTTTAGCTATATCAGCCTTTATACCTTTTATCAAAGTAGTCATTTGTTCAAGTTTTTCATCCAAAGAACCAATATGTTCTCCTAAAACTTTAACATATAAACTCAAATAATTATTTTGAGAAATAATCTTATTAATTTCAGAAATGCTTATAGAAGCTATTTCTTTCTCAATGAAATTTTGAAATGCGTGGAATGTAATACCCGTATTATTAGGTAAAATAAAAGCAGATTGGGGGGGATAAACCTGCGTAAGAATCTTACCGTCTACCTCACGATAAGTTCTTTTTTCAATAACCTTAATATATAAAGGTAAATAAGTGGTTATAAACCATGGAACAAAATGCATAATTTCATTATGTAAAGCACAAGTTTCGTAAAACTCTTGAGAGATATTATTCATATCATCTCTACTATAATATTTAAAAAACCAAGTTTTAAACTTGGTCCACCTTTTATCAAAAAATTCTTTTTGAATTTGTTTTCTTGCCAGAGAACCTGGGCTAAAATCAATTTGGTGTGGAATCATTAACACTTATTAACATCAAACTCCATTTCAGAGGGAGTAGGGAAGTCCTTATCAGAACTTTCATCATTAATATTATCAGCCTGCACAATATTAGAACCAGGGGTAATTTTAACCTTTTCAATAACAGAGTTATTGTCTGATTCAATAGTGTGAAGCAAAGCAGCCCGATTTCGTGCTGGACCATAAATAGGGTCAATCGGTGAAATATGCTGAATATTAGGTATAGCTCTATGACTATGACCAAGAGATTTTCTGTTATAAACAGTACTTACCGGAGGCATGAGTCTATGCGTAGACAAAGACTGCCTGTGAGGAGCATAGCTACCTTCAGTAAATTGAATACAGACCCTACCATCAGGATCTTGAGAAACATGAGAATACTCAGAATTCGTAACTGTATCAGTTAATTGATTTGGAGATATAACCGAATCAAGAGTCCAAGTTACTGGAAAATTAATTTCTTCCCATTTAATAGGTCTTCTAGTAGTGACCTTTGACCTGGCGAAATTAGTTTCCACCAAAATAGTTTGATCAGAAGTGTCGTATAACTTACACTTCGGATTCAGAGTAGATAGCAATTTAAAATAAATTCTATAAGAAAGACTAATAAGTTCTGAACCTGGCATATAATTATAACCATTGGTTTTAACATTTAATGTTAAAGCATCCAGAATATTAACATCAGATAACGATAATTGCAAATTTGGTTGCGTATTAAAATACACCGGACCATAGGCCACAGTGGATTCAATTGAACCCATAAGAGACTGTCTAAAATTTAAATTTCTAGCATCTCTAAGAGCTGCCAAAAAGGTCTCTGGTAACCCTTTAAGGGTAAGAGGTTTAAAAGCAATTTGAACCATGCCAATATGCAAATAGTTATACTGATTCTTATAAAGATTAACATCATGTTTATTTAATAAACGAATAGTCTGCTCAGAAGAATTCAAAGCTAAAGATTGCTCAGTTGTTTTAATCAACTGTTTTGTAGAAAGTTTATCAAACCAACCATAATCATATATGGTTTTAATAGGAACTTTAGGAATCGTCCATTTGTTTAACAAATCAAGGTTTTGAGGTATATCAACCTCTTCAAGTCTAGTACTTTTAGTACTACTTTGTTCTCCGAGATCCATAAAATAATAAAGTTCTATATCTATATCAAGTAGTTTCACATCTATCTTATATATACCATGAACAGTGTCTAGGCTCTGATACCAAATTGACAGGATCGGAGACCAAATTACCCTGTTATACAGGGATCGACCTACAGGAATCCAGTTATACAATTGGGAAACAAAAGTCTTTTTAATAAAAAGATTACAGATGAAGGAGCATCTAGCTCATCTGAACAAGTTATAAACTTGGAATCTATTCCAAAAGATAGCCCAATATATGAACATGCGCAGGCATATTTGCATGCACAAAGGCAGAAAGATACTTTTGCCTCAATTATGAAAGGAGAAACTGATCCAGTTACATCCTATGAACAGGTCAAGAAAAGAGAAATTATATTTTTCTTGGAAAACGCTGATATACAACGAAAATCAGAACCTTGGAAAAGATTCCAAAGGTATTTAGCAAAGGGATTATATTACCCAGGCGAGTCTTATAAAACTCGATCTTATTATGAAACCATTCTGATAAGTATGAGTAGTGCAGAAATTCAGCACTTTTGTCCTGCGGGTATGACCCCAGAAGAGAATGTTTATAACTTCTCTAAAATAATTATCAAACAGATTATATCTGTTGAAGACTGGGGACTATCCCAAATGAAAGAAAAACAGGTGGTTGTCAAAGGTATAGCAATGAACTTTACCTATTGGGATTATATCCAAGCATTCAGTAAAACTCTGTTTTACAATAATGATAAAAATAAACATACTTGGTTTATAAAAATATGTTCTAAAGTCTTTTCTGAACCTATTCCAAATTGGTTTATTAACTGGTGGTCATACCACGGTCCTACTATTCAGATATTGCCTGAAAAATTCTTAGAGTTATACAAAAAAAAGAAAAAGATTTCTCCTTTTCTCCAAGAATTATATCACCAGGATCATATATGCTGGTTAGAAAAGATCGATCAAATATACTTTTTTATAGAATTTTCTATACCTTGGATCCATAAATGGATACCAGAAGTAGGGTTTACAGAGGAAGATGTTCCTTGTTTATATCGTGTTTATTATAATAATTTCTGGGAAAAATTATTGAGAAAGGATCCCAGAACAAAGCAATTGAATGGACAAGAGCTTATTGATAATATTATAAACACGCTCGAGTCATACAGAGAACTTCCTGATAAGGAAATTGAGGTTGATAACTCATCCATCAGGCATATTGCCAGAAGAATCTCCACTCAAGAAGGAGATAAAGAAGCAATGGTCAATGAATATCTGGAGAAGATGAAGAGGACTTTGCTTCAAGGCATTAATGTTATTGATAAATCAGACACTTCGATGAGAAGTGAGACCTCAGGGGAAGAAGCCCAAAGGCCAGAAGATACTATGTTATCTACAGAAGACATACATGAAGCAGAAGATTTGCTGCAAGCTCTCAAAGCCATGGAAAATAAACGACGTGGCAAAGAAAAGATGAACGACATAGACTGAAAAGATAGCTGTCAGTCTCATCAACAGTATATAAACTGTTTAAACAGTAAATTCACTGTTTAGGGACCCATATGGGACACTTCTGAATCAAACTATTTTTGGTTGGAAACTAATTTCGCCAGGTCAAAGGTCACTACTAGAAGACCTATTAAATGGGAAGAAATTAATTTTCCAGTAACTTGGACTCTTGATTCGGTTATATCTCCAAATCAATTAACTGATACAGTTACGAATTCTGAGTATTCTCATGTTTCTCAAGATCCTGATGGTAGGGTCTGTATTCAATTTACTGAAGGTAGCTATGCTCCTCACAGGCAGACTTTGTCTACGCATAGACTCATGCCTCCGGTAAGTACTGTTTATAACAGAAAATCTCTTGGTCATAGTCATAGAGCTAATATTCAGCATATTTCACCGATTGACCCTATTTATGGTCCAGCACGAAATCGGGCTGCTTCGCTTCACACTATTGAATCAGACAATAACTCTGTTATTGAAAAGGTTAAAATTACCCCTGGTTCTAATATTGTGCAGGCTGATAATATTAATGATGATAGTTCTGATAAGGACTTCCCTCCTCCCTCTGAAATGGAGTTTGATGTTAATAAGTGTTAATGATTCCACACCAAATTGATTTTAGCCCAGGTTCTCTGGCAAGAAAACAAATTCAAAAAGAATTTTTTGATAAAAGGTGGAGCAAGTTTAAAACTTGGTTTTTTAAATATTATAGTAGAGATGATATGAATAATATCTCTAAAGAGTTTTACGAAACTTGTGCTTTACATAATGAAATTATGCATTTTGTTCCATGGTTTATAACCACTTATTTACCTTTATATATTAAGGTTATTGAAAAAAGAACTTATCGTGAGGTAGACGGTAAGATTCTTACGCAGGTTTATCCCCCCCAATCTGCTTTTATTTTACCTAATAATACGGGTATTACATTCCACGCATTTCAGAATTTCATTGAGAAAGAAATAGCTTCTATAAGCATTTATGAAATTAATAAGATTATTTCTCAAAATAATTATTTGAGTTTATATGTTAAAGTTTTAGGAGAACATATTGGTTCTCTGGATGAAAAACTTGAACAAATGACTACTTTGATAAAAGGTATAAAGGCTGATATAGCTAAAACCAATATTGCTTCAACTAGTAAAGCAAGTGAAGTTGCTTCGACTAGTAAAGCAGAATTGGTCCCTGCTTTTATTCAAAGACCCCCTCAAATTAATGATTTTAAGATTAAATCTATGAATGAGTTAGAAGAACTTCTTGATAAAAAGTTTTCAGGTTTAAATATTAAACCAATTGATTTATCACATGAGTTTTCAGAAACGATAGAACAGACAAATGATTTTAAAAATCACGTTTCTTCAGAGTTTAATAAACTCAAAGGTTATCCTCGGAAAAATTCTGGTTATGCTAAACCAACCATGAATACTTTTTATTACCCTCGTCCAACTCCTCAAGATGTTTTGATAGAAGAACGAGATTGGAATCAGACTAATACGTCTTACAGTGGTTCTGAAATTTACGAGTGGAACCTCGATGGGTTAAGTGATAGGCAGTTGACCATTCTGGTGCATAGAATGCTTATGTATTCAACCATTTGTAAAAGCACCAAAAATAGTGATAGAACTATTTGCAAGATGATTGTTGCAGGTTTCACTGGACAGCTTAGAGGCTGGTGGGATAATTACTTATCGTTAGAGGATAAAGCCACTATAGTTAATGCTATTTCGAATGAAGAAGGAGTTGATAACTTAGGTTTCAAATTAGAAAAGGATAGAGAAGACGCTGTTTATACTCTGGTAGTCACTATCTTAGAACATTTTAATAATAGATGTTCTAAATCCGACTGTACCACCATCTCAGAACCAAGTCAAGAAACTTCATAAGAATTCCTTTCTATTTTAATAAAGCTTAGATCCGTTCATGGTGCATATAGAAGAGATGTTAGATACAAGACACAGAAATTTTTCATTTCTCTCTTCATTTTTCTTTCTTAGTTTTGTAAAGAAAAAAAAAACAGAAAGCTTTAGCCACTGTTCCGATCATAAATAAAATTTTGGATCAGTTTTGCTAAAAACATCTTCGGATCTTGGCCGTCCTTCGAGGTAGTTATTTTCTTTATTTTTACTTTCAGTACTCTTCTCCTAGCCAGGACTATGTCCGGCTAAACATCTTCTATTCCTTTTTTATATTGAATATCAAAGTCAAATGGGGCTAACTGAGCCTGCCACCTAGCAAATATAAGTTTAGAAGCGTCATGTTTAAAGTCTTTGTCAAACATGAATTTGACCGACTGAGCATCAGTTTTTATCACAAATTTCTGATTATATAAATCATCCTGAAATTTGAGAACACATTTAACAATAGTAAGCATTTCATGGGCCACAGTTGCATATTTCTTCTGGGCCTCAGTCCATTTTCCTGAATGAAATCTAATAAGATATTCATTTTTATCATTGGGATTAATCTGTTTAAGAATCCCTCCATAACAAATATTCGAAGCATCTGTTTCAATAATTTTTTGCCAAGCAGGGTTAGCAAGAGTTAGACAAGGCAACGATTGAACTCGCAATTTTATGCTTTTTACCAAAGCAGTATGACTATTAGTCCAAGGGAATTTATAATCCTTTTTAAGCCTGTCGTATAACGGTGCTAAATCTCTTGAAAGATTTTTATAAAAAGGAGATATATAATTCAGACTACCCAAGAACCTCTGTAATTGAGTTCTATCAGTAATAATATCTGGGAATTTTGATGCAAACTCTATAGCCCTCTGTATAGGAGTGACTTTTCCTTGACGAATAAGATGTCCAAGAAAACGAACTTCAGTTTGAAATAAACTCATTTTTGGTTTTGATATAACTAAACCATTTTGTATCACAATTTTCTTGAAAATATCAAGGTGTTTAATATGCATTTAAAGAGTTTTAGAAAACACCAAAATATCATCAATATAAACAATGATAAAATCCATATATGGATTAAAGATGTCATTCATAATTTTTTGAAATTCAGATGGGGCATTTTTTAAACCGAATGGCATAACATTCCATTCATATTGCCCAAAAGGAACATTGAACGCAGTTCTATAAGAATGCTCCTTGAATAATTGAATTTGCCAATAACCTGATTTTAAATCAAATTTTGAGAATATGTTAGCATCATATAATCTAGATAACAAATCTCGTTTGTTGGGAATAGGATACCTGACCCACTTTAAACATTTGTTTAACGGTTTATAATTAATTACCAACCTGGGAGCTCCTCGTTCCTTCTCTGCCGCATTATTAACATAAAATGCTTTGAAGCAAAGTCCTCTTCATCTTCTCCGAGATACTATGTTATCTACAGAAGATCATAGACTATGTTAATGTTATAGAACGCAGTTCTATAAGAATGCTCCTTGAATATTTGAATTTGCCAATAACCTGATTTTAAATCAAATTTTGAGAATATGTTAGCATCATATAATCTAGATAACAAATCTCGTTTGTTGGGAATAGGATACCTGACCCACTTTAAACATTTGTTTAACGGTTTATAATTAATTACCAACCTAGGAGCTCCTCGTTCCTTCTCTGCCGCATTATTAACATAAAATGCTGTACAAGACCAAGGAGATTTTGAAGGCTTTATTAAACCTTTTTGTAATAAAGTATCTATTTCTCGTTTACAGAATTCTACTAACTCTGAATTCATTTGGCAGGGACGAGACTTAGTCGGGATATTATCTTCCAAAAAATCTTCCTCATACGGAAGAGTGACAATATGCTTTTTCCGATTCCAAAAAGCACTGGGATGATCGGCGCAAATATCAATGGCAATCTGTTCAGAAATCATTTTCATTTTTTCCTGTATTTTAGGAGATTTGAGAGACTCAAAAATGTTTATGCTAAACAGTTCATATTGCAAAGAATCAACATGTTGTTGCTTCATTTTAATTAATGCATTAATATCACGAGCTATTGGTTATCTTTTCCACAACTGGTTTTGAAGAACTAGCTTCTTTAACCGTGGCAAGATTAATAATTTTTTCACGAAGTTTGTTATCAGTAACTTCTTTTAGCAATTCAATGATATTATCAGATGAAAATATTTTGATAGTAAAATCTTGAAATTGTGATTGAAGTTTATAAATATCATCTCCTTCAGTTTCACAAGTACAAGTATTACCTTGGCAAGTTGTGCATTTAACCTGCTCATCATGATCAGAAAAATCAATTAGATCAATATTTGATTCAGTATCAGAATATGATTCATAATCTTCATCCGATCCTGAGGTGTATAATAAACTATAAACCTTTTCATGCATGGTTGGATCGAAATTAATTTTCCAGTAACTTGGACTCTTGATTCGGTTATATCTCCAAATCAATTAACTGATACAGTTACGAATTCTGAGTATTATCATGTTTCTCAAGATCCGGGCTAAAATTAATTTGGTATCAGAGCCTAGACACAGTTCATGGTATATATGAGATAGATGTGAAACTACTTGATATAGATATAGAACTTTATTATTTTATGGATCTCGGAGAACAAAGTAGTACTAAAAGTACTAGACTTAAAGAGGTTGATATACCTACACATTGAATAAATAATCATATACTATTAAAATACTATGTATATATTATTTCACACAGATATTTGGTTATTCATAATTATATTAACATTAACATTCAATTAACACCCTTTTATTAAATTAAAATTTTATTAAAATTTTTGTTATATGGAGTTAAATTTTACAATCAATTTAGGTATATTAGAGTATAAAATATAATATTTTTGCTCAAAAAATGGAATATCGTGTCACGATTCAAAATTTCAGAAAAAGTAATGACACCTGCTTATACCTCAGTGATAGGTAATCCAACCAAGACACAACAAATTAAAACTCGATAGTGCGAAAGTAAAATTTAAAACCAAATCGAATCATAATTCAGCCTCTTCTGATAAAACTAAAAGTAAATGTAAAATATAAACGAACTCCCAAAATCTAATATCACAAATACAAGCCTCTTATAGTATCAATACAGCTCAAGGGTTTGAAACTATCCGAAAATAAGAAAAATGACAGAGTCAATTAGATAAAAAAGAATCAAGGAGGTCGTAGAACAACTAAGCAGCTACCTCAGAAATCCCAACAGAAAGCTCTAGACATCTGCCAGTCACCGGCCAGAAGTACTAGACCCCTGATCTGCACCACAAGTGCAGAAAAAAGAAGTGTGAGTTTGGTCCACATATACTTAGCAGCATCGTCGGCTGACTCTAACATGAAGCGATGTCGAGGGTCGAACCTACATTGGCTTAACCTGCACTAAAATTCAGACCCCATAATATAATTATAAGACTCCAACTAGCAGTGTAGTTCAGCAACATGGTAAACACAATAATTCACTATCAAGAGTATCAAATAATCATCAAATCAAGTCTCACAACACTTAAGCATGTATTCATCGCAGAATAACTCACAACAATCCACATCAAGAATAAGGAATAAAGAAATACAATGCATATGTTGTGTATATATCCGATGTCATAGTGTAGCTAGTTGGAACCTAGGAGAGTCGCGAGATCCATATATCAGATAGGTGTGTCACTATGATCTATATATTAAAACAATGGACAGGTGTGCCGCTTTGATTCATATGAAATGAAATGCAATATGCAGGTATGCAACCCCGACCACAAATCAATAAGTACATATCTCAAGCAATGCATTTCATATAATGACTCAACTCGTTTTTCATTCCAAATTCCCTTTTTCCATCTCTCCATCAATAAAAACATCTCTTACTATTTTAAAACATCAATTTTCACATAATACTATCACAATTCCAACTTTAAATCCACAAGGAAGAGTAAATACATCTACTAGTACGTTCAAGAGTTCCACATATATCACAAATCAGGTAAATCACGCTATCCATGAAAATAACAGATCTAAATAAGTCAAATAATCATAAAATCTCAATACATAACATTGGTACCCGCATAAATATTTGTCATCTCATTTATACAGGATTTCCATTACTTTTTTTCCATTTTACACAAATAAACAATACACTAACACTTCATAAAGAATTAAAAAAGCCTCAACTGGCCTTAAATCAAATCTGCAAGATTAAATTATGACGTTACTCTTCCTCAAAGCCTTCGAAAAAGCTCAATCTGATCAAATGTATAATCTACATAATCACACGATTCATAGACACTGCATATTGCAATACTTCTATTCAGAGTCTAAAAATACAATCCCGAGCCTGCAAGGGCAGAACTAAAATATTAATTGAAAATTAGATTACCCATAATGTAAGCGGCTCAAATAAAAAATTTCTTTGAAAATCAAGTTCAAATCATCAAAATACGATTTTATAACTTTAACACAAAAATCCCAATTTTTTTCAATTTAAATCAGTTATTTGAAGATGAAAATCAATATCAAAGTATCGGGGAATGAGTAATTACTAATTTGAAAATATACCCAATGAAGAAATCTCGAAAACTCTCTTTTGAATCTCCCAAAAATGTGTCCCAAAACACCCAAAATCAAGTTATGAGGTTTAAATTCAAAAAAGAAAATTTAATCTGTCAAAGTGTAAAACCTTCATCACAATCGTGGTTGAACTATCACGATCGCGAGCCTGACCGAACCCAACCTTCGCGAACTCAAAGACCACCATTGTGAATGCAAAGAACAAGTTTGACCCGGCCCCCAACCCGACTACTTAACCCTTCACAATCATGATAAACCCGCCCTCTCGCGATCACAATGCAGAAGATCATTGCCATTTGCAAAAGCAATGGAGATAACACGAACACAAAGGTAAATGCCATGCACCAGAAAAAAGCAAATTAACAACTTACTAAAAACATCCAAATAGCTCCTTAGAATTCATTCAGATGTCCATGTACACAAATAAAATATGCTACTAGACTGGAAATAACATTTTAGACCTGTTGAAACTATCAAAATATCAATTCGTGATCATTTTAACCCAATATTGACTGAAGCCGACCCTTAACATACATCTAACGACTCAAAATTCATCAAAATACATCGGGACTTGAATCAAAGGTGAAACCAACTCGAAAATCACCTTTCGAGGCTGGTGGAACTGTCAAAATTTCATTCCAAAATCATCTTCCTTAAATATTGATTTTGATCAATCATTCTAACTTACCAACCTTTCAAAATGAAAAACTCACCCACATCTCGTCCAAACACCTCAGAAATTATGTCACCTAACCCCAGACCACAAACACCACACAGAAGTTATGAAAAGGGGTAAATCGATCAAAACACACACAAATATATAAATGACTATGAGAGTAGTTGCATCATCCACCACTAAAATACATGTTCGTCTTCAAACGTAAAAGATAAAACAATATCTGAACTATCAAAAAGATGGGAATAGCTAGTCCATATGTCAAGCTTGATCTCCTAAGTAGCCTCCTTGACCAGATAAATGCTTCCACTAAACCTTCAAGAAGCTATCTCCTTAGACCTCAATCTCTAAATCTCCCTATCTAAAGTAGCCACAGACTCCTCCTTAAATGTCATATTATGATCCAATTCCACCAAATACCACTGAATCACATAAGAACCATCAGAATGATATTTTTTCAATATAAACATATGAAATATCGGATGCTCAACTGAAAGAACCGAAGGTAAATCCAAGTCATAGGTCATCTCTCCAATATGCTGAAGGATCTAAAATGGACCAATAAACCTCAAGCTAAGCTTGCACTTCTTTCCAAACTCATGACACACTTCATAGGTGATACCTTCAACAAACCTTTTCTCCAGCCATAAACTCTAAGTCTCGAATCCTCGGATCCGTATAACTCTTTTGCCTACTCTGAGTTGTAAAAAACATGTCCTGAATCAATTTCACCTTATCCATCGAATCCCTCAATAAGTCTGTACCCCACAACCTAACCTCAAAGTATCAAATAACCCAATAGGAAATCTACACCTTCTATCATACAAAGCCTCGAATGGAGCTATCTAGATACTGAAATGATAAATACCATCATAAGTGAACTCCGCCAATGATAAAAATTGATCCCAACGATCTCCAAAATCAATGACACATGCTCAGAACATGTACTTCAATACTTGAATAACCCACACGTATTGGCCATCAATTTGAGAATGAAAAGTCATATTGAGCTCAACCTGAGTACCCAATTCCTACTGCATATACATTCAAAAATGAGATGTAAATTGCATACCTTAATCAAAAATGATGGAAATTGGCAAACCATGCAAGTAAATAATTTCCCCGATATAGATCTGAGCCAACCTCTCATTATTATACAAAATCTCCGTTGACACCCAATTTTGTCCCATCTTTTCTCTAATTTATTTTCTTATGCTTCCTAGTCATTAATAATTTATGTTTTTAACTATTACTATAATTTTACTATTTTTACTATGATTATTACTATATTACCTTTTACTACTCTTGTTATTAATAAATAAATGTAACATTAGTATCGTCATTATAGTTACATTATTTATCTCTATTATTTCATTTTCGTTATCATTTATTGTTATCGTTATTTGTGCTAATTATAATAATTATTATTAATTTTATTAGTGTAATTATTTACTTCACTAATATTTCATATGTACATTTTCTAGTTTATAATATTTGTATTTTTGTAAGTTTATAATGTACATAGTTATATCGTGGTTAAATTATTAAGATGAGAAAGTCCAAAGAAATTATTTTGAGAAGGGAAAAATGCTAAGAAAATTTGGCCAATTGGACCAATCCCCAACCCATATTCTTTTATCCTAATTGACCAAAATGGGCACTAAATCAAACCAAATCTTCATCCCATTTTACATGGGGAAAAATCCATATATTCTATACTAGATACAATATTACAACTCATACCAATAGATTCTAGTTTTCAATATCTACCATAAGTTTTCTAACACAACCTATCAACTTAATAAAATCCAAAAAAAAATGAAAAAAAGTAAAAAAATAATCAAGTGCAACAAAATACCTAAAAAATGGTTGAGGGATATCAATCAACCCAAAAATCTTTCCTATATATTAAAATCAACATATCTCCTCTCTCATATATCTCATATATCTTAATTCCCTTATTTTACTCCTTTCTATTATCACTTTAGTTGATATAAACTTTTATACTTAATTAGATTTAAAAATTATCAAATTATCACGTCATAGATATCAAATTGTATATCGATTTCATATATTAAAAGTTGAGAATATGAAAAATCATTTTGTATATACAATGAATATACAATCTGGTGGTATAATGCTTCATACATATCAGTTCTATACCAAATATATATATCGAAACATTATAAAAATGAATTACATTTTATGTATGTAATTGGTCTACAAATTATTTTCAATATATATATATACTACAGTCATTAAATTAATGAATGAATATTAGCATATTGTGTCTTAGATAATACCATACAAAAATGACATTATATACTTGAAATTATTCATTTTGATGTAATTTATTATAACCTATAATGAATTTTAGAAGAGAGAAGAAAACTATTTATGAATTGCAGAGAAAAAAAATTAATTTAGTTGAATAATGATAATTGTAAATCCCTAAATTTAAGACTACTAAATCAATTAGAAAATAAAATTTAGATAAATAAAGAAATAAGACTACGAGAAAGAAGAAAGATTTATTTTGTAATTATCTTCCTTAATTACAATGAGTTATTTAGTGGGTCTCATTTTAGATTTGTTCCTTAATTAAATAGCATTAAGAAAAACCACAATTAAATACAATAAAAAAATAATTACTAATTTTTAGATTCTGGTATGACTTGTAATTAATAAGGTACTTTAGTAATTAGGAAAAAGGTGATGTATTTAGTGTAATAAAGAGTTTAAAATATTATCTAGGATGATTTTCTCTTTGACATATCAAATCTGTTAAAAATCAGCCCAAATTAGCCAACTCAAGGCCCATTAGCATTTCAATTTTCAGCCACTAAACTCTCTAGCCCATTCTTTTACTCCATAACCCTAGAGACATAAAATAAATTAGGTTTTTTTTATCTCTTTCTCCATCAACAAAATGCCGCTCGTCTCTTTCTCCCCTTCAAGTAAATTTCTCAAACTCCTCTCCATGGACAGAAGCTTGCCTAACCATTTTCGTGCAAGTCTCGAAAGTTTCATACGCATCTCCATCTCCTCTTTCTCATCTCATACTCCATGACGCGTCAATCTTCAAAAATCAGAGGAGATCTCGACACTTCGAGAAATCTCTGAATCAATCATGTGAAGATCCGCAAGCTCGTCCAAAAATCTCCAGTATTTGGATTCAAAATTGTTGACCAAAAGATTCAAAATTCTAAATTCTAAATCTTGCCCAAAATGAGAACGAAACCCTAGCTTTCACTTATAAATACTCCCATAAATCTTAAGACAAAGACCAAGTTTCCAGGTCACAAAAATTCCTCAACTTTCGTCTATCTACTGTTAAAAAGGAAGAAAACTGAAAAAGAATATGAGAGGAAAAGATCGATTATGTTTATTGAAATAAACTAGGCTATATAACGATTATGTTTATTGAAATAAACTAGGCTATATATAGCCCTACACAACTAATTCAGGCTAAAACTAAGTTTCCTGAGTCCAACAAACTCTAGTGACCTGAACGATTTAAACAGAAAAGAATCCCATAATAATAGGGATTTTATTAACCGAATACTAAAGCTAAACAGTAAAAGGACGCTAAAACAGTAAAAAACTCCTAACAATTCCTCCCTTAAACTGAATATATGAGCATTCAGTTTACATTAGACTTAAAGCAAACTCCCAAAAGTTCTCGTAACTTCAAAAAAGCATCCAGCTTGAGAGGTTTAGTCATAACATCAGCCAATTGTTCCTGTGTAGCACAATAAACAAGTTCGACAGTGCCCGCCTTTGTCAGTTCTCGCAGGAAGTGAAAACGTACATCTATGTGCTTGCTACGACCATGCATAACTGGATTCTTCGAAAGTTTAATTGCAGAACTATTATCACAACGAATAATAGATGTCTTGCCTTGATTAGGATCTAGCTTTTCCAAAACTCTCTTCAACCAAACTGCTTGGCATGCACATGAAGCAGCAACAATAAACTCTGCCTCTGTAGTAGATAAACTCACTACAGGTTATTTTTTCGAAGACCAAGATACTGCCCTGAGTTCAATAAAAACACATAGCTTGATGTGCTTTTTCGTTCTTCCAAGTCTCCAGCATAATCACTATCCGTGTAAGCAATAAGTTCACTGTCTCCTCCCTTTCTATAAAAAATCCCAAACTAAGTTGTACCCTTTAAGTACCTCAACACACTTTTTGCCGCATGTAAATGAAGCTCACTAGGATTCTCCATATACCTACTAATAAGGCTCACCGCAAACATCATATCTGGCTGAGTAGCTGTTAGATACATGAGGTTTCCCATGATCTGTTTATAGTATGTTTTATCCACCTTGATTCCACCCTCATCCTTCGTGAGCTTAAAGCCAGGAACAATTGGATTATGGACAAAATTGCTTTTATTCATCCCAAACTTTTGCAGTACCTCTAATGCGTACTTCTTCTGACTGATAAAAATTCAGTCTGATCTTTGAGAAACTTCTAGACTGAGAAAATATCTCATTCTTCCAAGGTCTGTTATGTCAAACTCATCTTTCATAGAACTTTTGAATTTTGCAAACATTAATTCATCATTGTCGGTAAAGATAAGATCATCAACATATAAACTTACAATTAATACATTGCCATTTATCTTCATCTTGATGAACAATGTATGCTCATAGTCACACTTGTCAAAACCTTGCTCCATGAAGTAGGACTCTATGCCACTGTACCAAGCTCGCGGCTCTTGCTTAAGCCCGTAAAGTGCCTTCTTAAGCTTATACACCTTCTGTTCATCTCTCTTCTTCACATAACCACAAGGTTGTTCCACAAAAACATTTTCTTGTAACTCCCCATGTAAAAATGCAGACTATACATCCAGCTGGTACAAAGGCCATCCTCTCTGTGCTGCAAGTGCAATCACTAGCCGAATTATTTCCATACGCGTAGGTGAAAATATTTCTGTATAGTCAACCCCATATTGTTGGGCATACCCCTTCACTACAAGCCTAGCCTTGTATTTATTTACTTCTCCATTTTCATCAAATTTAGTCTTATAAACCAATTTAACTCCAATCTTTTTCCCTCCTTCAGGTAAATTCATTAATTCCCAAGTGCCATTTCTTTCTATTGCTTCTATTTCCACATCCATGGCCTGCCTCCACTTCTCATCTTTTACAGCATCTTCAAAGTAAAATAGGATCTGTATTCATCGCTGCAAACATAACCATATCACTTTCTTCTTCAGAGATGGTGTCGCCTATTTCATAATCTCGCATCCAAACTGGTGGTGCCCTAATTCTCCTTTGTGCCAAAGTAGACGAATGATGATCTGCAGACAAAGGTAGCATTAATATCATCCTACGAAAAATCCCCCTAGAAACTGAAAGTCGCAGTACAAAACATTACTACCAATATCTAGAATACAGGGATGCAACCCCAAAAAGAATACGAAAATAGTTTTTAACCGAAACAAGTGGGCTGAAACTCTAGAGATAAACCCAAGGTAGCTCGATCAGAAGGCAAATTTTCCTCTATTTCTTCGGAGTCAGATTCATCATCTCCTTGTATTGCGGCAACATGAACTTCTTCCTTTTCACATTCATCCCATTCCAAATCGCACATAAGTGTTTCTTCATGACTCTTATCCCAGGCCCAATTTCGATCTTCTTCAAACACGACATCCCTGCTTATAATGACCCTTTGTGAAATTGGATCATAAAGCCTATAAGCTTTCGATTCCTCACTGATTCCCAGCAAAATACAACACAAACTCTTATTATCCAATTTTGATCTAGTATTATCAGGCACATGAACATAAGAAATGCAGCCAAAAACTCTAAAGTACTCAACTGAGGGTTTAACTCCACTTCATGCTTCCTCCGGTGTCTTTTTTTTACTGTAAATGTGAGACTCCGATTCAGGACATGGACTGTCCAATTTACTGCTTCGGGCCAGAATGTCTTGGGGATTTTCTTCTCTGAGAGCATACTACGAACCATATTCATAATGGTTCTATTCTTTCGCTCCGCTACCCCATTTTGTTGCAACGTGTAAGCAGCTGTCAATTGTCTTTTTATTCCATTCTCATCACAAAAACTAGAGAATTCTTGGGATGTGAATTCTCCTCCCCTATCTGTACGAAAGCCTCTAATAAAAGAATTTGTCTCTTTTTCAACACGAGTCTTAAACTTTTTGAAAATAGCAAAGGCTTCAGACTTCTCGGTCAAAAAATAAATCCATAATTTTCTGCTAAAATCGTCAATGAAACT
Organism: Jaltomata sinuosa; assembly: GCA_003996215.1. Classification (NCBI taxonomy): domain Eukaryota; kingdom Viridiplantae; phylum Streptophyta; class Magnoliopsida; order Solanales; family Solanaceae; genus Jaltomata; species Jaltomata sinuosa. The sequence continues at coordinate 154,682 of QJPP01001469.1, forward strand.
AAGCAAATACCTTTTTTTGCTGTTAGAGATGGGCTTGATTGAACCACAAATATCAGCATGTATTAGCTGCAGTATTTGTGAAGCTCTCCAATTACTCTTCTTTGGAAATGGATCACGATATTGCTTTCCCACCAAACAGTCTTTGCATAGCTTCAAAGGAGAATTGAGTTGCGGCAAACCGTGCACCATCCCTTTTTGCGGAAGAATCTTTAGGCCTTTAAAGCTCAAGTGTCCATATCGACAGTGCTAGAGCTGCACCATATCTTATGTGATGGTATGGAAACAAGCAGAAGATATGGGTCGAGATACAATATGCACAACAAACATCCTATTTGAAGCCATTGTTGTCTCCATAATTAAGCCTTTGTCAGGATGATACACCTTACATTGGTCACGTTGAAACAAAATGGCAAGCCCTTTTTCCTGTAGTTGCCCAATACTCAGTAAATTATTTTTCAAATCTGGCACATAAAACACACGTGTGATGACCTGTATTATTTCCTTCACCTGAAGCCTTATATTGCCCTTTCCTGCTACACTCAAGCTTAAATTGTTACCCAACTTCACAATCTTTAAAGCTTCCATCAAAGTAAAAAAAGTATTCCTTATTTCCACACATATGATTGTTGCATCCTGAGTCAAGATACCATGTATCTTTTTTGCCAGCATTATCACCGTACGCCATCAACAACATCTCTTCTTGAGTTTCAGGATTATTAACATACTCCATCAATAACATCTCTTCTTGAGTTTCTGCATAATTTGCCTCTTTTTCCTTTTGCAGACATTCTCATTTAAAATGCCCAAGCTTGTGACAATTGTAACACTCAACTGTAGCTTTGTCAAATCTGCCTCTTCCCCTTCCACGGCCTCCTCTCACAAAGCTCGACCCCTTCCACCAGATAGTTCTCCATGGGAAATCTTTAAGGCCTGTTCATCCTCAATTAAAGGGATCATTCGTTGTTCATGCACAAGCAGGCTGCTTTGCAGTTCATCAATGGTCAACGTGCTCGTATCGTTAGACTCCTCAATGGAACATACGACATAATTAAACTTGGCCGTCATGGATCTCAAGATCTTTTCCACAACCCCTGTATCTCCCTTGTCCTCACCATTTGCTTTTAACTTATTAGCAATGGTGAGAGTTCGGGCAAAATATTCATTCACTGTTTCCCCGGCCTTCATGTGAAGAGTTTCAAACTCTTTGCGAAGAGATTGCAATTGTGCACGCTTAACTCGTGTATTACCCTGATATTTTTGCTTCATAGAGTCCCATATGTCCTTTGATGTATTTTTTTTAGAATCGTCTCTAGGACCGGACGATCTAACGCCTGAAACAGATAGTTCTTTGCTTTCAAGTCTTTCAGTTTTAGATCATCAATGTTCTTCCTTTGTGCATCTGTCATACCTTCTGCTGCTGCAGGAATACCATTCTCCACAAGGCCTCAATATTCCTTTGATCGCAGGAAATTCTCCATGAGCATCGCCCAATGATCATAGTACCCATCAAACTTTGGTACTGCTGGTTGGACAAAGAAACTCTCCGACGTCATGTTGGAACCATGAAAACATTACCTCGAAGACTGTTGCTTCTAACCCGTAACAAGTCTCTGATACCAAATTTTAAAAAAGAAGAAAACTGAAAAAGAATATGAGAGGAAAATATTGATTATGTTTATTGAAACAAACTAGGCTATATATAGCCTTACACAACTAATTCAGGATAAAACTAAGTTTCCTGAGTCCAACAAACTTTAATGACCTGAACGATTTAAACAGAAAAGAATCTCATAACAATAGGGATTTTATTAACCGAATACTAAAGCTAAATAGTAAAAGGATGCTAAAACAGTAAAAAACTCCTAACATCTACTTCAGTTTATTCACAAGTTTTAGTTCTCATAGTTGTTGATACAGGAGTAGTGGATCTTAGGCCTTAAAGCCCCGTATACTGCCCCGTGGAAAATAATAATCCGACTCAACCATGTTTCATTGTTGTTATTAAAGACAATGTGAATTGGAAACCATATTGTTAGAAATTCAATTATCTGCTACAACTTGCCTGTAGGTAAAAGGTTTTTTTTAATCCTTACTTTTAAAAGAATCATATTCAAGTCTCCTTTCAAATTCAAAATATGAACCAGTACTATACTATTATTTTGAGTATCATCACACGGTTAGATCTATAATCAAAAATAGAATTTGAATGAGCTGCGGACTTTTTTTATTTTATATATTTTTTTTTTTGACGTAGCGAACCTGTGTGTATTTAGAAAAATATTTAAATCTTAAGATATTTATATCCTTTAGCCTGATTTCATGATTTTAGGCCGCATTAGGCCGCATTATGTGTGAGAATATGTTTCTCGACGTGATGTAATGAGAAAGAGTTTTCTATATGGTATAATGAGAGGCTCACAGTACTATTGTTTTGTTCACTTTTGTTTGTTTCATTTCCTTTAGAAAACATTCTTTTAATATCCAGCCATGTATTAATTTGATGCAAGTTATGTTTGTCACGACTCAACTACCGGGCCATACGGGCACCTACTCTAAACACCTAGATAGGCGAACCCTTACCATCCGATCCAACAAAAAATTGCAAAAATTAAGGTAAAACCATAGGTAACCTCATTTTTAATACATGAAAACATTTACAAAATTTAATACAGTAAAACCACTTTTACAACTTGAAAACAACCCTCCCTAGGATCTAGTCTAAACAGGTACAAGAGCTACTACAGGAGAATTACAAGTAAATAAAAGAGGACACAACTTCCACCATGAAGTCGAAGAGTAGAAGTTGCTAGAGATCGCCACCGCCAAGTACCTAAGAAACATTACTGACCCTGCAACTAGACTATACCCAAAAAGGTATAGCAAGAGTAGTATCAGTACAAACACACATACTGTCCCGCATGTCCTTCTCAGTTTCCCAAGTGGCTTCCTCAACTGAACGATGCTTCCATTGAACTTTCACTGATTTAATCTCCTTTGTGCTCAACTTTCGGACATCTCGATCAAGAATCTCAACTGATTCCTCTTCGTACTGAAGATCTTTGTTTAGTAATACCTCATCCTATTTAATAATGTATTCTCCGTCCCCATGGTACCGCTTCAACATGGATACATGGAAGACTGGATGGACTCCTGATAAACTGGGCGGCAGTGCTAGCCTGTAAGCCACTGGCCCTATAATTTTGAGAACTTCAAATGGACTGATAAACCGGGGGTTGAGCTTGCCCTTCTTACCAAACTCATAACCCCCTTCATTGGTGACACTTTCAATAATACCTGCTCACCAACCTGAAAGTCCATGTGTCTTACCTTGCAATTTGCGTACTCCTTCTGCCTGCTCTGGGCTGCTAGCAACTTGGTCTGAATGCCCCTTACTTTTTCTTGCACTTCCGTTACCAAGTCTAAGCCCAGAGGCTTCACATCGCCTGCCTCAAACCACACCATGGGTGACCTACATCCCCTCTCATACAGTGCCTCAAATGGTGCTATGTCGATACTAGAGTGGTAGTTGTTGTTGTATGAGAACTCACACAACAGCAGGAACTGGTCCCAATGACCTCCAAAGTCAAACACACATGCTCTCAGCATGTCTTCCAACACTTGGATTGTCCTCTTCGACTGACCATCAGTCTGAGGATGGAATGTTGTGCTGAAAGTGAGTTAAGTGCCCAACTCTTCATGTAACTTACTCCAGAACTTAGAGGTAAGCTGCATACCCCTGTATGAAATGATGGACAGTGGTACCCCATGCAGTCTCACGATCCCCTTAAAATAGATTTTAGCCAGCTGTTGGGAATTATAGTCCACCCTGACCGGAATGAAATGAGCTGACTTGGTCAGCCTGTCCACAATAAACCAAATCGAGTCATACTTTCTCAAAGTCTTGGGAAGACCCACCACTAAATCCATGGCTATCCTTTCACACTTCCACTCGGGAATGGGCATTCTCTGAAGTAGTCCTGCAGGCCTTTGGTTCTCATACTTCACCTGTTGACAATTCTGACACTTAGGTACAAAATCAGCTATGTCCCTTTTCATCCCAGGCCACAAATAAAGTTGCCTCAAGTCCCTGTACTTTTTGGTTACGCCCGGATGAATTGAATACCGCAAACTATGAGCCTCTACCAACACTTTCTGAATTATGCCATCAACCCGAGGAACACAAATCCTCCCCCTGAAGCTCATCACCCCATCTGCATCTAAGGTGGTGACCCTGGACTCTCCGAACACTACCTTGCTCCGAAGCTTACTCAACTGTGCATCCTGAAATTGCTTAGCCTTTATCTCTTCTATGAATGTGGATTTGACCTCAATACTGACCAACACTCCACCCTATTCTGAGATGCCCAGTTGCACGAACTTTGATTCTAAAGCTTGAATCTCCTTTGTCAATGGTCATTTGCACACCCCCAAACAAGCCAAATTGCCCATGTTGCTGGTCTTCTGACTCAATGCGTCTGCTACCACATTAGCCTTACCCGGATGGTACTGGATGGTCACATCATAGTCCTTCAACAACTCCATCCACCTCCTCTTCCTCAGATTCAAGTCCTTCTGAGTAAATACATTCTGCAGACTACGATGATTGATGAACACTTCACACTTGACACCATAGAGATAGTGTCTCCAAATCTTGAGTGCAAATACCACCACTGCCAACTCCAAGTTGTGGGTTGGATAATTTTTCTCATGAGACTTCAACTGCCTAGAGGCATATGCTATAACATTCATGTCATGTATTAATACAACACCCAAACCTGAACGTGAAGCATCATAATATACAATGAAATCCTTACTTTTTACCGGCAATGATAGGATGGGATCTGTGGTAAGAAGTGCCTTGAGCTTTTGGAAGCTCGCTTCACACTTATCGGACCATACAAACGGTACCTCCTTCTGAATCAACCTTGTCAAGTGAGTAGCGATGGACGCGAAATCCTTGACAAATCTATGGTAGTAGCCTGCGAGCCCCACATAACTCCTCACCTCAGTCACAGAGCTAAGCCGGACCTAATTCTTAACTGCTTCAATTTTATAGGGATCCACCATCACCCCTTTTTCTGACACTACATTCCCAAGGAAAGAGACTGAAGTCAACTAAAATTCACACTTAGAAAATTTCGCATATAGCTTCTGGTGCCTCAAAATATCCAACACAATGCGGAGATGCTCAGCATGCTCCTCCCTACTCTTGGAGTAGATCAAGATGTCATCTATAAACACAATGACAAACAAATCCAGATAAGATTTGAATACCTCATTCATCAAACTCATGAATGATGCCGGTGCATTGGTCAACCCAAAAACCATCACTAGGAACTCGTAATGCCCATATCAAGTTCAAAAAGAAGTCTTAAGGATGTCCTTGGGCCTAATCTTCAACTGATGATACCCTGATCTTAAGTCAATTTTTGAAAACATAGACGCAACCTGCAACTGGTCAAAGAGATCATCTATGCGGGGTAAGGATACTTTTTCCGGATGGTAACCTTGTTCAATTGCCTGAAGTCTATGTACATCCGCATACTACCATCCTTCTTTTTCATAAACAATACTGGAGCACCCTAAGGTGAAGCACTAGGATGGATAAAACCTTTATCGAAGAGTTCCTAAAGTTGAGTCTTAAGTTCCCTCAACTCTGCCGGAGCCATACGATACGGAGCAATGGAAATTGGGTGAGTTCCCAACTCCAAGTCTATACAAAAATCGATATCTCTATCCGGAGGCATACCAAACAAATTCGTCGGAAACACCTTCTAAAATTCTGAAACAACCGGAACTGACTCAATCGATGGGGAATCCACACTATCATCCCAGAGATGAGCCAAAAATCCCAAATAACCTCTCCCTACTAGCTTTTTAGTCCGAACAAAGGATATGATTTTAGCCGTCTTAGGCCTGTACACACCTTCCCACTCTAGCCTATCCTTACTCGAAATTTCTAGAGCCACAGTCTTAGTGTTATAATTCAATATTGCATGATAAGGAGACAATCAGGTCATGCCCAAGATAATATCAAAGTCTAACATGTCCAGGATAACCAAATCTACCCAAATCTGCAACCCCACAAACATCACAGAACAAGTATGATAAACATGAGTCGCTATCACAGACTCTCCAGCTGGGGTAGAAACATGGATAGGGGAATCAAGGACATCACAAATCAAATCCAGACCCAAGGCAAAATTCACAGACACATAAGAGTAAGTAGAACCTAGGTCAAATAGTACAGAAGCCATCCTATCGAAGACAAGAATGGTACCTGTGATCACTGCGTCTGATGCCTTGACCTCAGATTTTCCTAGAAAAGCATAATAGTAGGCCCGATCATCAATCCAAGCAATTTCCCTGGCTGGCTGCGCCACTCCCCTTCCCCCACCGCCATTTCTTTTATCTCCCCAGCCTCCCTAAAAATTACCTCGCCCATCCTGTGGAAGACCCTTAGCATAACCATCTCTAGCCGCCGAGACCACAGCCTTAGCCTACTGCTGAGCTTGATTACCTGTCTGCCGATGAGGTCACTCCCTCTTGAAGTGACCCAGATCCCCAAAGTGAAAACATCCGCAGTCAAGAGTAGGCCTACTGGCAAAAAGTGTAGGAAGCCTCCTAGCCTCTAGGAGCTGAAAACTATCTGGCTCCCGGACGACCACTTGTAGAAGCGGGCAAGGCTGACTGAATCATACGAGCGGAATACACATGATGATAGTGGCCCCTGAAGTATGAACCACTGAAATTTCCCTCATTTCGGGACTTCTTGGCTAACACTTTAGCCTGCCTAACCTGCTTAACCCCTTCAAATTTCATCACATAGTCTGTGACCTCATTGAAGCTCTTCCCTGCTGAAGTCATGTGCACTGAAAACAGCTGCAATTCAATATTCAAACCTTACACAAACAACCAAATCCTCTCCTTTTCGGTGCCCAATAACTGAGTAGCAGAATGAGATAAGTCATGAAACTTGGCCTCATATGCTGAAACTGACATATTACCCTGCTCAAAGGCCAGAAACTCATCCTTTTTATGATCCCTCAAGGTACGGGGCATATACTTCTCTAAGAAGAGAGCATGAAACTCCGTCCAAGTCAGCGGAGGCAAGGTTAATGGCCAACATTCCACATGAGACCTCCAGCATTGCTTAGCATCACCCTGTAGCTGAAAGGTGATGAACTCAACCCCATGTTGTTACACAATGCCCAACTTGTGCAGCCTTTCATAACAGTTCAAGATAAATTCATAAGAATCTTTCTTCTCAGTACCCTTAAACATAGGAGGTTTCAGCTTCAAAAATTTGGTCAGCATCTTGTGCTCATTCCCTGTCATAACCGGTCCTAGCAATGGACGAAAGAACTCATCACTACCTGATGCCGCATCTATCCTAGGAGCCACTGCAACAGCTGGTTGGGTGCTCGGAACCTGATCTACATTACCCGTGGGGGTGGCTCCCGCACCAACCAGTCCACTAAGAAAGCTCCACACCTGCTGAAATATTTTGGGCATGATAAGGGAAAGGCCTGCACCTCCAGCTGGTGTCGCCTCTGCCATATCTGCGCCCTCTCCAACAACAACCTCGACTTCCTCCTCAACTGGATCCTGGGGTGGGGGAGCAGTCATCTCACATTCTCCTGCAGCTGCTTAAGCTCCACCTTTTAAAGGTGTTGCTCTACCTCGGCCCCTGCTCCTTCCTCTACCTCTGATAGTTGGGCCCACCACTAGGACTGCTGCTCTCGCTCTATCGTTTCTCATATTAACCATCTGCGGTCAAAGAGTGAAAGAAGTTAGATACCAATTTGTATCTCCAGATACCAATTGGAATCAAGTTATAGCACGAATAAAGAAAGAAGAGATAGTTTCCTAAAGTCTTATAGACTCTCAAAGAAAAGTACAGACGTCTCCGTGTCGTTCCGTAAGACACTACTAGACTCGTTTTGTATGACGAGATCAATGAACCTAGGACTCTGATACCATCTTTGTCATGACCCCAATTGTCGTGAGTGGCACTAACTCAAAAAACCCCGGATGAGCGGACCAATACTGACCCAATACTTAGGAAAATCTAACATCTCAAAACCAGTTGCAATAATGTAAACTAACATTCATATCTCAAAATACTAAATAAATAAGAATCTACGAAAAAACTCCCTAGAACCTGAAAGTCACCGTACCAAAACATTCTACCAATCGTCTAGAGTACGGGGATCTAACTCCAAAATAAAAGAGAGTTTAAGCCTGAAACAATTGGGCTACAACTAAATGAAGAAAACAAGGTAGCTCGACCGAAGTAGCTCACCTTTGAGATCTGAATGCACTGGGAGTACAAGTGAGGTCGCATGTCAGCCACCGAAAGATGTCTTGTACTCACAAAAAGAAAAGCAAGTGCAAAATCAGTACACAACCACTATATACTAGTAGGATCATCGGCCAGCTCCAATAAACAAGATATGAACAGTAAACCAAAGTTGAGTAAAGCGAAGTAAACATGTAACAAGTCAACAATATAATTAGACTACAAGTCTCTTCCTTAACTTATCGACCACATGTAACCAATTAACAATCAAGGACAAATCAGTGACAATAAACATATGCTTTATTCACACAACCCAGACCCACCAAGGATCCCTAGGATGCCACCTATGTTTTCAATATGCAAATCCCGGTCTAACTAAGACCAATCTCACATTTTAATATACACACCTGGCCTCTCATGGACCATATGGACAAATCTCAATTCAAGAATACAACCCGATCCACTCATGGAACCATCAAAAGAATACAATCAATGCAAGTAAATTAAACCCGTACCAAGCGTGGAAACTGAGCCAACCATTATGAATTCCCGTACCAGGCGTGATACCCGAGCCAACCAAAAAGTATCCCGTATTAGTTGTAGTACCCGAGCCAACTGAAAAGTATCCCGTACCAGGCGTGGTACCCGAGCCAACCAATATGTAACCTGTACCAGGCGTGGTACCCGAGCTAACCAAATGTCATACCAAATCCAATCAATCAACAAACAATGAACAAAAGCATAATTGTAAACCAACAAGCAACTAAACAAGTTCATTTCACAAGACTGATAACCGGATAAGTAGGCATTTATAATCTCATTCTCTAAGCATGCAAACTCACACAATACTAAGTGATAGTACATGAACACATATTGCATATTGGGAAATCAATAACCATCACCTACCTCGAATTACTCACAAGCTCTATTGACCCGGAGCCTTCCTATTTTTCGAAGTCTTGCATGTTCTTGGTCTAAAATTATTACAAAATATAAAAGTCAGTCCACATGGCCTAATAGTTACCCGGATTATACAAAATCTCAATCCCCAGGCCAAACTATGATCACTCCACCCTTTCCCGGCTTTTCCACCATTAATTCACCTAAGTTTATCATTTTTACAGATACTTTTAAAGAATTATGGCTAATTGATCATAACCCAACAATAATAAACAAGACCCAAGAACTTTTATGCCCTAAAATCCCCTTTTTCTCCGGATTCTATCATTCCTAGGTCAATCTAAACCTTTCCCCAAGTCCATAACTAGCAATTCTACAACGTAGAAATCATAGTACTAAGTTAGGGGAGTAGAAATTTTACCTTTGGGACAAAAAATGGTGAAAATGAGTAAGGTTCACCCAAAATCGCCCTTGCCCTTCTTCAAAACGTTCTTCGTGAAAACTAAACGTTTTGGGGAAGTTTCGGCACTAAATCTCGACTCAGCCTGCTATAGCGGTACCGCCGTAGCAGAATCGACCGCTATGGTGGTGCTGACCGTCGTTGACTTCCACTATAGCGGTAATTTCTCTGTTATAGCGGAGGTCGCGATAGAACTATGTCAACCACTATGGAAGTTGACACGGGACAAAATGTCATAAAGTTACCCAAAAGTGCCCATTTTACAACACACCTTGAATTTTCGACATTTTGAAACAACCCCTACACGTCAACCTCGATATCGGGAGTTCTACTTACCCGAATTCACTTCTAAAAAGTCCCCCAGACTTCTTTATGTCTTAGCTAACGAAAAAACTAGCTCACTACAAAACATATCACCCAATTCTTACTTGGATTGCCCTAGACCATACCTTGCTCAGAAACTATCCGAGACTAGCCTAGCCTAGAATTTTCAACTCCCAAACTCGGACGTTTTCTTACCCGAAACTTGGCATGAAAAGTTTACCCATAATGACGTACCCGGTCTTTATATATGTCCAAACTCGGACTACCATTTCATGACTCATGTCAATCTCTATGACTCAACAACCAGAAGTAAATCCAGTTAATTGCCAACTAGACCACACACATACGTAAATACTACTTTTAATACCTGAACAGCCACAGAGACCTCTGGGACAAATACCCAACAGTCAACAATAGCCAGCAATACAGCCCAGACTCTCAGTCTTACTCCTAACTTGTCAATCATATAGAACAGGTTCAACAATCATTTAAAAATGAGCAATAATCATGACACTTACCCTTTTATATTATCCGGACCAACTAAGGATCCCTAGACCAACACCTAGTGTTAACATGCAATGTCCGATCCACCCAGGACCAACCACATATTTAAGTGTAACAACCTGGCCTCTTAAGGACCGACATGCAATATCATAATTTAGTAATCAACCTGGTCCACTCATGGAACCATCGATAAACACAATCAATAATGCATATTAAACCCGTACCAGGCATGGTACCCGAGCCAACCGATATAGAACCTATATCAGGCGTGGTACTCGAGTCAACCAATAGTATCCCATACCAGGCTTGGTACCCGAGCCAACCGTTAGTATCCCGTACCATGCGTGGTACCCGAGCCAACCAAATATCACATAAAATCAACAGTCAATACTCAAATGAACATAAACACCCTTGTAAAACCCACAAACAATAATCAAGTTCATTTCACATAATTGACACCCTAATTACTTGTACATTCATAATTCCTTTCCTAAGCATGAAAGCACATACAATACTAAGTTGTAGTTACATACATATACATTGCATTTGGCAATACATTAACCATCACCTACTCAACACCTGGGTTCACAACCCCAATATTGAATTCTTGTCCGGAGACTAAGTCCCGGCTCACCCCCAGGACACGCAACTAGCAGACACATCAATTCTGAAATCCTTCTCTTAAGACAGATACAACATGGGGAAAACATCCCCTAACATTAGTACCTCAACCCTTCTTGTTTACTCTACTTCTTTTACATTAAATCATCTCCGGAACTCCCTTTAACTAGTCATTTAATTACCTATGACATTTTACGATTCCCTGAACCTTCCCAACCATCTAGTTCTTGGATCCTAGAATTTCACCCCACATGATGAACACAAACAACCCAAAAATGACAACACATCATCCCAACCCTACCATTCACCATTCCAAAACTAGTCAAACACAACAATCCTCCACACTCTGTGTCTGAAGGCCTAAACATAAATTCTCCTTTTCGTCTATGCAATAATATGGAATGAAAACAGGTCTAAGTCTACTCAATGAAAGGAAACCTAGCCTATCTGGATGCCAAGCAGCTGCACAATGCATATTCTGGCTCCGTGAAGGCGTTTCCTGACGGATGACAAGCTCGAAATCCATGGTTTTGCATCCCTTTAGTCGGAATCTCTCCTCTCCATGGCTTCCAAGCCTTGGAGCAGCCTAGGAGAATTTTTTAGAGTAACCCTTGTATATTTTTCAACTGAGGAGGAGAAGTATTTAATAAAAATTATGTGTTTTTGGTTTCTGTTTCCCGTCATGCCGCTATAGATGACGTCTGACCGCTATAGTGGCAGCACTATAGCAGAATAATTTCCACTATAGCAAATTGACGTCAGCCTGGATGAATTTTAAAAACTTAAAATTTCTTCCACGTCAACCCCACTTAATTCAAAACATATTTAATCATTCCTGAAATCTGCGATATGGTGATTTCTAAAATAACGACGGATCAGTTTGTTACAATGTTCCTTTGTAAGTATTGTGATGCTTCAAATCTAGATAAATAGATGAAACAGGTCCCAACAACTATCGTGTATGCTTTGAACACAAACTTGTGAAATTTCTTGTAGTATCTTTATCTCGTAAGTTTATATGTTAAGCAAAGATAATCTGTTAAGTGAGAAGTGTGTAGGCCTTTGGGTAATCCTTATCGTGAAATAAAGGCCATGTACCTAGGAATGTAGCTTTGCACTAAATAACTTGAAAGCCTCATTTTTTTCTTTACATGATTTATATGTTGTTAAGAACAAGTTCCTATTTTACTATTAGTTTGTTGTAGCTCATTGTTTTATTTTTTCTTTCTTGAATTCTTGCATCTAAGGTGGTGTCTATTTTTAGTATAATTGTTGCCTTGCATTGTTTTCACCTTGTATGATAATAAAATCTACTAGACTTTGAACCTTTAAGAGTAGTATGGGTTAGTTAATTGTTCCAATAATTTTAAGGTTTGCTTGTCACACATTAGTACTCACGGTTAATGCATCCAGGGGATAATTAAAAGTTCATATCATGTCAAATCTGCATTAGTTTACAGATTATTACATTTGTTCTAATTCCTATTTTCTGTCTTTTGTTTATATGTACACTTTGGAGCAAATGAAGTCTTAGTTTACAACTCTCGCAAAATCATCAGAGTCTCGATATGAGACTAGATATCCTGTCATACCCACATCGAGTCATCACATCTCATCTTCTTCGAACGCATTTGACACTCAAGGAAACAAGAAAAGAAAATATAGCTTGGGTATGCCTTTGGCGTCATTACTCATTTTCTTTCATCGTTTACTCTTTCTAACTCTTTATGATTAATTATTGTTGTATGTGTTTTGGGGGTTTACTTTAAGTTTTGGGATTATTCGTTAAAACTTGCGATTAACGCAAACTAGTTATGAAGCTTTTCTTTAATCACCTAAGTCTTTTTCGTTGTTCTTATAATAAAAGTATCCATTATTTAGCACATAAAAGAGAACAACCCCTTTAAGATCTAAGAGATCAACTTTGTCTAATTAGTAGGTCTTTCGTTTCTTATGTTTTATTTTCTACTAGAATATTCTTTAAATCGACGTCTTTTCTTTGGTTTATTTATTAATCGGGATTTTTAAGTGAACGAATTTGTTTTAATTACTTAACTACTGTTGTATTTCCAAAGTGCATTTTTTTAATTTTTGAAGTGAAGTTCTAAAACCTTTGGCCATTTTTAAAACCAAATGACTTTCTTTCAAGAGTTAAATCTTTTAAGTCAAAAGTTGGATTTTTCAAGTGATCTGCCTTTTTTTTTAATTTTCCAAACGTAGTAGTATTTGTAGTTTCATAACTTAGCAATGTTTTAATTAATTAACTTAAGTTCGGTCGGTTAATCGTTTTAATATGAATCTTAAAGGATGTTTCACCCCCTCCCTTTAGGATTAATTGAACCCTTACTTTAGAATCTCTAGATGTTAATAGACCTTAAAAAAATAGAGTTAATAATATTTAATTTTAGGTGCCCTAACTCACCTTTTTAATATAGTTAGGTGGAGACTCTTAAATTAGTTAATTAATTTGGGAATCACCAATATGTTGTACACTAATTTGACCTCGGTTAAAATGGGGTATAACAGTCTGAACCAGCACAAAATGCAAATTTGGCCAATCTATCAACAATGAACAAAATTGCATCAAACTTTCTCAAAGTCTTGAGGAAAACCAACCTCAAAATCCATAGCAATCCACTCCCACTTTTACTCAGGTATAGGCATCCTCTAAGTCATACCATTATGTCTCTGGTGCTCATACTTAACCTAGTGGCAATTCAAACACTTGAACACAAACTCCATAATGTCTCTCTTTATCCTACACCACCAATAGTGTTGTTTTAAATCATGATACATCTTTGCTGCTCATGGATGAATAGAGTACCTTGAACTGTGGGCTTCTTCTTAGATCACCCTAGTAAAATCCTCAACCCTACGAACACAAATCTGACCCTTAATCCTTAAAACACCCACCCTCCTGGTATGAATTGCCTCTTTGGATTCACCCTTCAATACCTTATTCGGAATCAAGAATAATTTCTCATTCTTAAATTGCCTAGCCTTAATCTACTCCATCAATGACGACTATGCTTCAACACAAGCAAGAATCTTGTCTGGCTCAGAAATATCTAACCTCATGAAACTATTTGCCAATGACTGCACATCTATAGCTAAGGGATGCTCCTCAGCTGTCAACGAGGCAAGACTTTCATACTCATCGCCTTTTGACTCAAAGCATCTGCCACCATGTTTGCCTTTCCCCAATGATATAGGATAGTCATATCATAGTCCTTAAGCAACTTCAACCACCTCCGTGGTACCAAATTTAGATCTTTATGGTTGAATAAATACTGAAGGCTGCGATAATTGGTGAATACCTCACAATAAACTCTATAAAAATAGTGCCTCCATAACTTAAATGGAAAAACTACCGCTGTCAACTCCAAGTTATGAGTGGAGTATTTTTTCTCATGAACCTTCAGCTGTCTTGAAGCATAAGTAATAACCTTCCCTTTTTGTATCAAAACACAATCAAGCCTAACTCTCGAAGCATCACAATACACTGTGAAGCTTTCACCTTCCATAGGTAAGGAAAATAAGGGCTGAAGTTAATAATGCCATGAGATATTAGAAGCTCGCCTCACACTCATTGGACCATTGAAACAAAATATTTTTCTAAGTCAACTTGGTCAATGGAGATGCAATAGAAGAGAAACCCTTTATGAACCGCCTGTAGACTCCAAATTTTGATAGGTAAAGTCAGTCTAGTCCAATCCCAAACAACCTTAATTTTGGCCAAATCAAATAATATCATCCTTGGATACCACGTGTTCAAAGAATGTCATTGAGCCAAAATTCACACTTTGAGAACTGTGTATACAACTGCTCATCCCTCAACCTCTAGAGTACAATTGTCAAGTGTTGTTCGTGATCCTTCTCACTACGTGAATAAACCAGAATATCGATGAATACAATCACAAAAGAATCCAAGTAGGGTCAAAACACCTCATTCATCAACTCCATAAATGTCGTGGGGGGATTAGTCAATCAAAAAGACATAACAAGAAACTCATAATGGTCATACTAAGTTTTAAAGTCTGTCTTAGGGATGTTTGAAGCCCTAATCCTCAATTGGTGATAGTCTGACCACAAGTCAATCTTTAAAATTACCAAGCACCTAAAAGTTGATCAAATAAGTCATCGATGTGTGAGATAGGATACTTATTCTTGATGATCACTTTGTTCAAATATCGATAATCGATGCACATCTATATAGACCCTTTTTTCTTCACAAACAACACTGGAGCACTCCAAGGTAAAAACTAGGCCTAATGAATCCCATACTCGGCAAATCCTGCACCTAACCGTTCAATTCCTTCAACTCCGCTAGAGTCATCCGATAGGGAGGAATAAAGATAGGATGAGTACCATGTTCCAAATTAATATCTCGATTAGGGGGATTGCTTGGAAGGTCTGTAGGAAACACATTCTGAAACTCCAAAACTATCAATACTGACTTCAAAGAAGAAGGGTCAGTTTTAGTATCACGAACATAAGCCAAATCAGAAAGGCAACCTGATGTGAGGCTAAAAATCATGATTTTATACTATAGTTTGCCTCACATTTTATTTGCTTTAATACGCTTTTGAGCTTACTTTATATGAAATACACTTATATAGCTTGCCTTGATGTATAGAATGAATAATGATGGAATTTGCACGGATTTAGAGCATAATGGAGTCACATTTAAGCTTTGAAGTCTGAGTAGGAGCTGAGGATGATAATCTAGAGCATGTTCATGGATAGTAGATCAAGGCGAAAGCTTAACGAAGGTGAAATAAGAAAAAAGACAAAAAAAAAATACACTATGAAAAGGCCCTAGGAGCCTCCCTGGAAAGATATTAAGGTCAAGGAATTCATTAATAACAATCAGTGAAATACTCATAAATTACAGCAGTTGTTGATAGAAGAGATGGTTACATACATTATTGAAAACATCAGTCCAATCCTGATGAATGTGAACAATGATAAACCATGGTGGATGGGGTCATCAATAGGGAATTTCAGTGTGAAATCTGCTTGGGAGAAAGTAAGGAAGAAAGGAAGAAGGAAGAGAAATTTGCCAGCTATAAAGAGATTTGGGTAAAAGGGTTGCCTATCAAAATCAGCTTTTTCATGTGGAGGGTGTGGACGAGAAGAATCCCAACTAATGACAACCTAGTAATGTTGAGAATACACAATGTCTCAAAGTGGTGGTGTTGTGAACAGTTCAGACAAGAAACTACGATTCACCTTTTCCTAACAGCCCCCATAGCTAATAAGCTACGGAAACACTTTGCTTCTTGTGCAGGCATTAATTTTAAAGGACTACCATTGCAATAAGACGTCAGAAAATGGTGGGAGCACCCCACTAAGACAAAGCTAAAATATATCTTCAAAGCTATGCCAAGGATCATCATGTGGGAGCTGCAGAAAAAAAAAATAGGAGACATGGGAAGGACATTTCCTATGAGAGAATGGAGCACCAGTTACAACTCATTATTCTACGGTTCACACCATGCTTATATCCTTGGATTAGAGGTGTAACACTAGACTGGACTACAATTCTTCAACTTCTCACCAACTATAGACCTAGACTTCACTATTGTATAGTGAGGTGTGATCTACCAAATACAAGACAACTAAAGTGAAATACATATGGGGCCTGTAAGGAAAATCCAGGTCTCAGTTCTTACAGTTTTTGCATCAGAAACACAACCGAAGACCTGG
Source organism: Jaltomata sinuosa (assembly GCA_003996215.1). NCBI lineage: Eukaryota > Viridiplantae > Streptophyta > Magnoliopsida > Solanales > Solanaceae > Jaltomata > Jaltomata sinuosa. Next base: position 171,502 of record QJPP01001469.1, read on the forward strand.
TATATGCACAAAGTGCCCAATTGGGAATATCCACAAACATAGAAGCTGACCAGAGCAATATGGAAAGCGACAAAGTACTGCTATGCTAAGGATCTGCAGAATGTGCAACTAGAAACTGAATCACTAGCATTGAGAAATATCCTTCAGTACATTTGGAAGATGCCATGGGAACTAGTTGAGATGATAGAGGAAATACAAGTCCTAATGAAGAGAATACACATGAGAATAAAACGCATATTCAGAGAAGAAAATTCCCTAGCTGATTATCTAGCTAACCATGTTTTTGAAACTGAGGGAGCACAACAATTCAATACATTCAATGAGATGCCAACACATGCAAGAAGAATCATCAACATAGATAAGGCACAAATCCAACAATCAGAGTAAAAACAAGAAAGATTCATTTATGCGGGGAGAAGGAATAATAAAGAATACTCAAATCATAAAAATGAGCATAGACTACCACCATAGATACAAACGAATACAATCGAGTCTCAAATTCAAAGATCATCTAGAGGTACATGAAGATAGATCAACTAAAAAAAGCTCCAAAATCACCAGGTCTATCAAAGAACACATCACAGAATCAGAAGGAAATAAGCAAAAATAGGGCAGAGCGATACACAAATTGGATACCTGAAGGTCTCATAAAAACATAAATGGATCAAAGATTCAGATCTCAATCACAGAAACCCCTGCAAAATCAAGCATTAGATACAGAAAGAAAAGATAAAAGCTCAGAAGAGGAAGAGAGTCATACCACGAATGGACATTTGGAGACGGAGTTATTCATGGAAGATGAAGAAAAGCCATCATTGCAACGCACACCTTGAGATCTCAGAAATGGACTAGGGAAACCAAGGGTCAACAACAAAGATCGAAAAAGGAAATGAAGCTTCTAGGCTTCAACTTTATTTTTGCTTTATGTCTTTTCCATTTTTTATTTTTTTCCTTTTTACTTTATTTTCAGAACTCTTTTGTTTGGATTTTGGGCCGGTCCAATTGGGTTTGCCCTTTACGTCTTCACTAAATAAATAAAGGAAAAATTAGGCAAAAAATGTCAATCCATCAAATTTATTTACACTCAAAATAGCCCAATTTAAAATTATCACTCATTTATTACCCAATTGGCCATATCCCTCGACCCTCGCTGCTTCCCCCTTCTTTCTTCTTTTTTTTCTCTCTTTCTCTTCTATTAATGATTTCTTCTCCAAATTAAACCTCCTTCTTCCTTTCTTCTTTTTCTTCTACTTCCATTATATATATCATTTATTACGTAGGCATAAGATTAACGCTTTAATTATATTCAGATATCACCATCAAATTTTTGATTGCGTTTTGAGTTTTGTTTTGTTTTGGTTATTTTGGAAAACGACAGCTAGCTAACAGTACTCTCATCTTCACATGAATTCGTTCTCCCTCGAAAGAAAAAAAATCAGAAATTCTCTCTCCAAAAACTATGCAGAGAAAGAAGATAATAGGAGGAGTGATGTTTCTTCATCCGAATCTCAGTGGAAATTTTGGTATTTATATTTTCTGTATTTTTTATTTTGAAAAGTGGGAAAAGTACAAATATCAGTGGGTGTCGATACAACCAAAAGCAAACAGAGGGCTGAGAATATGAGTTTTACTTATTTTTGAAAAATTAGTTTTTTTATTATTTTGTTAAAAAAGTCTTTACTGAAATAGATTGTTTAGAATGAATTTTTTGTATAATTGATCTTGACCTATCATATGGATTCATTCGTTAAAATTGCGGTGCTAATATAAATTATTCACTGCCTCAGGATCGAATAGTCAAAAAATGTAGGCTCCCTCTACTGTTTAGTTACCAATTTACTATTAAAGGAAAGGTTAAATAATAGTGTATAATATTTATTTATTTTAATTCAAATGGTTTTGATTTTTATTTTTGCCAACCTTCATATGGATGACTTGCAAGTTGCAATGAATGATTTAGATTATTTTTTTTCTGTGCTAGTGTTTTGTTTAAAAAAAATGAATATAGATACATTACATATATATTTATACAATATCGATACACATTTAAATATCATTGATACAATATCGATATATATTTATACACTAATTATATAATATCAATACATGTTTATACATTATTTATACAATATTGATATATTACATAACTTTTATACAATATCGATACATTACATATACATGCGGCTATTTTTTTTATAATATTTTTTATGGCTAATTTATTTTTTGACTATTTTTTTGTAAAGAAAACTTGGCTATAATTATTGTAAACTAATTACTTTATTCTACATATTTAAAATTATTTCATAAATAAAACGGTTCACCAGGGGCCCAAAAGTTGCTTAAAAAAAGATGTAGATAAGTATGTCTCTAAGTGTTACAAACGTCGTTACAGATGGAAAAATTGAGCAAAGTTACGTTGACTTAATTTAAAATGTGCATGGGAAGATAAGTAAGAGAAAACCATGAAAGATAAGATAAAAAATGAACAAAGTCAGCTTAATATTCAAAGTATAAGGGATGAAAAGAGCAGAGAGCCAAAGCTATTAAAATATCATTAGTCAATCAACTACACACCTATTCCAAATAAATTCAATATAACTGGCATTATTAGATTAAGTAAATAGAGAAAAGACATCAAAATCACCCTAGACTATACTCAAAAAGTCGAAAATATATCTAAACTATCAAAGTGGTCTAATACATACCTATTCTTATTAAAAATGAATTTAATACCATCCAAAAGCTTACGTAAAAATAAAATTAAAGAAAAATAAAAAAGGGCGCGTTTGACTTGAAAATAAAGCCAAAAAAATATTTTTACCCCTCCATCCCCCACCCCCCCACACACACTCTATTATCCTGCAGGTCCTCTTCTTTTCTTCTTCTTCATGTTCTTCATGCCACCCTATCTTCTTCTTCTTCATTTTTTTTTCTTATCACAATTACTTCTTTCTTGCTATGGTTGATGGAAAAATAATTTCTTCATTGTAATTTTCTGAGAGAAAAAAAAATAAGATTAAAGGGTGGATTTCACAACAAAGATTTGACAAAGTTGTCTAATAAAAGTGGGGAGATCGAAAAAAAAATTGGTGAAACTTCTGAAATTTGAACAATCTTTATTGCTCCCATTATTAAACCCATCAAGTCGAGCACCGATTATTCAATTTGTTTCTATCTTTTTTGTTGATTGTGAGCACATAAAATAATAAATTTCTAGCTTTTTCCTTTTCTCTGTACAAAGTTTCTGAATTTTGCATAAAAAAATAATTTTTTACTGTATTTTTCGTAAATCTATCTTCTCTGTGTCGGGTGGTGAAATTGATAGTTAAGTATAGTGACTTTTGGTGATGGTATGTGATATTTGATGATGGGTAGCGTAATTAGGTGGCGATGGTGTTGCAAATTTTTGATGGTGGTGATAACAAAGAAGATTAAATTAGATGAAGTTATTACTTGGTTGTGCTGATTTTATATCAAGAATGGAGGAAGAAGAAGATGACATTAATGGTGGTTATGCTTTAGAACAAAAATGGAGTTATTTAGGTGGGGGAAAAAGGGGAGAAGATAGTGGCAAAAATATTTTGAAAAAATTATAAAAAATACACGTGTAAGCTTGGACTGATTTGGCAGGCGCGTGAGAATCACACAGGTTTGTGTGACTGGTTTTATACGTTTAAGGGGGATATTAAATTCACGTTCAATAAGAATACGTGTGTAATAGGCACTTTGATAGTTTAAGTGTGTCTTCAACTTTTCGAATATAATTTAAGGTGATTTTGATGTTTTTTCCCTAAATAAATAAGCAGGTTGTGCACTATACATATTACATGCATGCATGAAGTTGGAATCACTGATAATCAATCATAAACACTAATTTGATCCTCAACAAGAAAGAAAAAAAAATAGGAGTACTATTGGGGCATGCCAACTTTTTAGAAAGGTTATTAAGAAAAGTATGAGAATCTGACAAATATTAGGACCTCTACACTATGCTCAAATATCAAATTTGTGTCACTGTTAGAATTGCATGCGGGGAAAAAACTCAATAAGAATATTTTGTATATTGTAACACACACACACGCACATTCTCTCTCATTTATCTAATATGTCTAGTTGATGTTACAAGTATCCAGTTGTGTAATAACTTTTCTAGTGTTCTAATTCTTTTTGTCATTTTTCATTTAGCAATTCTGATAAGACGAATAAACTAAAAATTCACTGTTGAAAAGCTTTTTAAAAAAAAAGATGCTTTGCAATACAAGTGTTTGATAACGTGGTATATAGATAAACAAGATCTTATGAAGGAAGGTAGTTTCTTGTTGAAATTGAGTTTGATCATGCATGTGTATGTTCTTCGTGATAAGTGTTTTATCATCATCACTTTCTTTTTTCTTTCTTTCAAATGTACTGTTATTGAGAATAAAATTTACAACGTGTTAATATTCGGACAATACGTAGCCAACAGTACTTCTAATACTACAATCCCGAAATATTTTTTAGTTTGTTTAATTATATGACAATTTCATTTAAAAGATTAAGCTATTAAAATTTGTACACTTTAATTACTTAATTTTATCTTCAAAATTAAACATTAAGAGTGTGTTCGGTATAGAGGAAAACATTTTCCGAAAAATATTTTCCTATTTTTCCATGTTCGTTTGGCTAAAAATTTTGGAAAATATTTTTCCTAGAAAAACAAGCTCCTTCAAAATAAGAAAAATGACTTCCTTAATCAAAGTAGGGAAAACAAATTAGCAATGTTCAAACTTTATACCACTCTCAAAATCACCCACCCAAAAAAAAAGTTCTTATCCACCCCCTACCCGACCCCCACCCCACCTTCTACCCCGGTCCCCACCCCTACCAGCACCCCCGACCCCCAATCCAAAAAGAAAAAATTAATTTGTTTTTTTTGAAAAAAATTCATTTTTTTGCTAATCTCACCCCCCCTAACTCTCCCCCTCCCCCCAACAAAAAAAAATTGAAAATTTTTTAAATCTTTTCTTACCCCACCTTCCTACCCTGGCCCCCACCCCCCACCCCCTACTGGCACGCCCCACCTCCAAAAAAAAATTAATTTTTTAAATATTTTTCTTATCCCACCCCACCACCTACCCCGACCCTACCAGCCACCCATCTCCTACCCCACCCCCACCCTCCCTCCAAAAAAAATAATTTTTTTTAATTTGTTTTCTAAAAAGATTTCAAAACTTTTTTCTTACCTCACTCCCTACCCCTACCTCGACCCCCACCCCTCAAAAAAAAGAATTTTTTTAAAAAAATTTCCTTATCCCACCGAATTTACTTTATTCATTCTCATTGTTTTGTGTTAAATATATACAAATGCTTTTAGAAAAGACTTTCTTACTTGCGTATCGAGCACAAGAAAATAAATAAAAAATTACTTGTTTCCTAGAAAATATTTTCTTTGAAAAATATTTTCCTCCATACCGAACACACCCTAATTTTTTTTTCTTAAAGCAGATTAATTAAAGAGAAAGACTTCAGGAAGTTTGAGGAGGCAAGGATATTCATATGATCCGGGGTTGATTTCTCAGATGATCAATTAACTAACAACTATTACATCAGAAAATGTGACTTTCTAACATAGTAATTATTTGTTATGTGACCATCCTAGAAATCAACCTCATATAATCAGTATGACAACCTGTGCGTACAAACAACAACAGATTCAACAATTAGTTCGGAAGAATTCAATTCTAAATTTGGGTCCATATGAATGCGCAAAATATAAATAAAAATTATTTAACTAGGCAAACATAGATAGTATAACTATTCACAAAAAAGAACTCAGAACCCAAAATTTAAATCTCTCATATTACTCTTTTTCTCCCTCTACATTTCCTCAATCTCAATCTTCCATGTAACTCATAACTGTACCATACGATATCTATACCCCCCACCCACCAACCCTGGAAAAGGAACACAAAATCGACGGTCAATTTCCCGGTTGAATATTGTCACTAATCACTACACTTGATTAGTGCAAAATGGGATCGTCGACGGTTCAGCGTGAGGTGGTGTTTAAAGTTGTTAAAGTGACGGCTGAGATGGGGAGTCCAAATGGGTATTGTCGATTCGGTAGCAATTAAGTTGGGTGAAGAATTGGTAAGGGGAAGAGGGACAATATTCGTGATGGGTTTTCACCGGAACATGCAGAAGTGGATTTCGCCGGCAGTGGCAGCGGTTCTGACATGGTGGTCGAATGAGAGAAAATGGTAGAGTGAGGCGGCAAGGTTAAGGGGAAATGATACCATATATATACTTGTATCAGTTTTTCTGATACCAGATACATGTATCTTTGATACCAGATCAAGATTTATGTATCTGGAAAAATCTTTTCTTCTTCTATTGGAACATATTGATATAATTAATTGTATTTATGTATCAGAAAAAATTATATGAGTATCCGAAAAAATTGATACAGTTATTATAAAATTATATATGCATATCAAAAAAAAAATTGTATCCTAAAAATGTGTTATGTTATGTAAATATTAAAATTATTGCTAAGCTACGTAATATAGACCTAAACTATTGCCTTTTATAAAATTTCTAAATATAACTAGAAGTAGACATATATTTCAATACTTATACACTTTCAATTCAAAATTCATAATATCTAAATTTTAGGTTTACCTCTACAAGAATAACTAATTTAAAATTCTCTCGATATCTTTTAAATTCTATTTAAGATCATAGTTAAATGGAAGACAAACTTTTCAAGATTTAGGCTTTTAGTTCCATAAATTGATTAGTATCTATTCTAAAACTGGCTAAGAATATTAAAAGAGAAGCAAAATGCTAGGTGATGAATAATTACTGAGAATATAATGTAATCTTTGATTTGAGAGAATAAAAGAAGAATAATGTTTCAAGAACCTCAAATTCTGCTATAAGCCGAAATCCTATCTTTTATAGATTCCTAATTAAAGTTATGAATTCATTCTTCCACTCTAACCACCCACATTTTTCTTTTCACTGTAAATTTTTGTTAGAGAATATTTTGAGTACTAACTCTTATTTTTGCGTGAAAGAATTTGAGTACTCAATCAAAACCTTAAGCAATAGGTAAGGTGGCACAAGATATTGTACACACATTTTGCATTTCTATCATCTATCTGTACATATTTACAAGAGATATTGCATTAATAAATCATATGTCTGTCTATAATAATTGAACAAAATTACTCCATAGAATCAAATGTAATCCTCCCATTAAACAAATATTTTCTATAGAATAAAATCTAATCTATCATTACTAAAAATATATTCTATCAACCGCCTCTATATATGAACACATTGTTGGAAATCTTACGGAAAATACTTCATCACGAACACTTGTAGAATTCATCATAGCTTGAGGCATGTCAAGTGACACTGTCCTTAAGGATATTTCACCCGATATAGGTGTATCCCTAGGATTCAACAAGCTCTTCTAATATATAAACTAGGAGCCAGAATCTAACAAAGATTTTATAAGAAAGAAGACCCAGCAAGATAAAATGAGGAGGAAGAAGAATAAATATGTTTTTCTCCACTCTCTACTACATAACTAGATCAGCATCATTTATATAGCAAAGAAATCGATATGCCAACGGACACAAATGAAACCCATAAAGAAATGTCATTAGGCAATTTGCCTTGAAGAGAAAAGAACCGTTGACAACAAAGAGGTCAATTAGTGACCACAATAAAGAGTTCAAATGGTCTGTTACAATGGTAAAAGAAACGTTAGAGTTGAACAAAATTCATAGTCAATTAAGGCTAATATCATACCAGGAAAAAGATCATAAGAATAGGCATTAAAGATAGTATTAAGAATAATAGTCAACCAAGACTATTAAGGACGTCAATAATCATTAGAATATGTTAAAGTGAAGGATTGAAATTTTTTCCTTTCACACCAATATCCAGAGAATGAATCTAGACGTATACATAGTCAATGACGACACTTCTCTTTTGAGATATATTTTCATTTTTCTAACACACATGAGGTATAATGTGAAGATTGGAGCATAATACATGCAACCGAGAAATTGATAATCCTTTGGTGAAAATGACAGCTATCTAATTCTGTAATTGTATATGCTCAACAATGAGATCACTACTCCCAACTTTATATATCCTTCACGCTGGTAAAATGTCCGTCCGTAACCCAACAGATAAAGTACATTACACAGTCCAGGGTTGGCGACTTATCCATTCAGTGACTTTGGCACTGTTAGAATGGCAGTTCCTGCCCCTTGGGCAAATACCAAATAAATGACTACTTGAATTGGGGTTTGCTTTGAATCAAGGTATATTGTCTCCTGCTTCGACTGCTAAATCCAACCAAAATTACTATATCGTCAATTCAAAGTAGATCACACTCAACTTGGCATTCTAAATAGGAAAAATAATGCGGTAATTGTTAAATATAATTTTGAAGCGAGTTCGAATCGAATTTCACATGAAATAATATAAGGGTGATCAAATTGATAGAGAAATTATCACCTCCTGTGTAATACTAAACACTTTTTAATTTTGACTTTTTATTAAATCTTAAAAATAAAAACCAAACTAGGAAGCGAGTAAATGATCAATGTCTTACAAGATGGGTGGGCGAGGAATTTTAGGACTTAAATCTCAACTTATAACCTCGAGCTTAATTCAATGTATTGTCTAAAGCTCACCAATTAATCCTAAGTCAATATTATTAGCCTTGAAAATCAATTATTCATTATGGTGTGTTTGGTTTGAAGGAGAATATTTTTCATGAAAAATTTATGAAAAATATTTTTCTAGAAAATATTTTCTTGATTTTCTAGTATTTATTAAGTAGGCAAAAAAAAAATTATCTCAAGATCATTTATATATAATCTAGCGAAACATTCTGAGGCCTGGGGTGGGATGGTCAAGGGTTAGGGGTTGGGGGTGTTTGGTGGGTGAGAAGGATACAATAAACAGAGAATGTCACTTACATAACTTGATTTTTTTACTTTCATTAAGGAAGTCATTTTTTTTATTTTTAAGAAATTTATTTTTCTAGAGAAAATATTTTCGAAAATTCCTCTGCGGTAGCGGAGCAACGACTAGGATAAAAGATACATCGAAAAGACACCAAATTCGTAATAATTTATTTTTTACGAGGAAAAGTATTATCAAACAAAAAGAATATAATAACAATTACTCCCTCCGTTTAAAAAAGAATGGCATATTTTTTTTTAGTTTGTTTCAAAAAGAATGATCCTTTCCTTTTTTAGCAACTCTTAATTTTAATTTTCCACATGACATGTTTAAGACCACAAGATTAAAAGGCATTTTGGTACATTTGATATATTTTCAATTTAAGACCACAAAATTCAAAAGTCTTTTTATTTTCTTAAACTCCATGCTAAGTCAAAATATGTCTTTGTTTTTTAAACGGAGGAAGTATCACTACTAGAAATAACGGCTATATGAACAACATCAAATTCGTTGCAGTAGGCCCTAAAACCGTTGCCGAGGCACTATGGCAACGATTAGTAGACCTGCCACACCAGCTCGCGTTACCATAGACTATTGCAACGGTTATTGCAATGGGTGCTAAAAATCATTGCCATAAACATAACTATAGCAACGGTTTTCTTCCTTCTTGTGCGACGAATATATGTCTACGGCAACGATTTATAACCGTTGCTATAGACCTTTATTGCAACGGTTATGAACCTATTGTAATGGTACGATTTATATGACCTATTGCAATGGTTCTCACGACCTATTGCGATAAATCTCATGCTTTTATGGTCATATTGCAATGATCGTAAATTAACATTTACATATATAATAAAATTATAATACCGAACAAATTATATAAATCACAAAATGAAATTTTTCATTCATAATCAAAAATATCCAACAAGCTATAAAAAATATTTTACATGATTTCAAGAGTTACAATAAGCTCCAAATATTTGATAGCATAAATAATATTAGAACATCTATCAACAATCCAAAAATCTTCTTAAGTAAAGTCAAGGTCTTCACTACTTTTCTTCTTCTCTTTCTTCATTTTGGGCACCTACAAAAGAAGATAAATAATATCATTACCCTTCCTCATAGTAAAAATCTCATGCTCTTCAAAACTAGTAAACATCTTGATTTCTAAGTTATACAAATATTCATCTAACTACTGAAAATATTTAAGTAAATACGACCAGAACAGATTCATATCATGACTACTGAAAATGCTCTTAAATGGAAATGACCACTGAATTATAGATTCGAATGTGGTTATATATAAATTAAAAAAAAAAAAAAAGACTATGGTTATATGGAAGATCATATATATCATGTTGAAGTGGAACTCACAAATTAGTTAACCTTGATCACAAGATTAATTCGGGAAGAAATCAACTATGTTACTTAGACTTTCAAAAAATATTGTTGCACATCTTGAGAAATGCACTAATTTTGAAGCATCCAACACGCACCTGACCACAATACCTTTTGAAAACTCTAACCAACATAGCAAGTCAATGATGAAAGACGAGAGCATTAGTAAGCAACATTAGCACATTTCAGATAATGAAAATTGAAATCGATGAAGTTATACAACTCCATCAAATAAGAAAAATAAATGTAGTAGTACATATACTTTTCACACAAGGGATACAACTTCATACACTGAGAATTATCACTGAATTCAACAAAGAGACACTGAGTCAGATATGGTAATTGGCTAAGGTTGATGGTAATTAAAATGAGTTATATTATCAGAAATTAATTAAACAACCAATATATATTTCATGAAAACAGATTATAATGTCAGAACCCAAATTAAATTCACAGTACAACTTCACACACACCTAGTACTTAAAGAACATCCAGTAAAATTACAAGTGATAACCAAGGAAACAAAGACTTAAATATGCCCCCCGTATACTATATGTCTAATTTAGAACCCACCCACCCACCCTCAACACATACAACATTTTAATCCTTCAGTCAAGTACACAAATAGACTTACATGAATGAAGCTTAATTATCAAATTCAAAGGAGATGGCTGGCTGAAGAAGAGGAATTGAGTCCAGAAAATCCTGTTCATGCATTTCCACCCCAATATTGATTATTATTTTCCATTGTTTGGTGGTGTAGCATCGAGTGCTTGGGGTTTTCACCGGAGTCGGTGGAGAATCGAAACGGCGGCTGTAGACCGCCGCCCGTCGGCGGAGTGGAGTAAGAGAGGGGAGCTTTGGATGAGAGTGGCGGTATTTAGGAGTTTCTAGTGGAGGAGTGAATTAGGATTTTGGGGGTTTGGGGGTTTGGACGGTGGTTGACGGGAGAGGGAGAGGCGGCTGATGGTGGTGCAGCGGTTCCCTGGACGCTGGCTCACCGGAGATGGTGGAGAAGAAAGGGAGGTGGAGATTGGTGGTGCCGGCGGTGAGGGTTCTCCCGCTAGGGGAAGAGGGTGGTGGCGGAGATGGAGAGGAGAAGAAGATGAGGGGTGTGGTGTGAGGCAGCTGATTTTGGGGTTAGCAAAATGGGTTATGGATTTTTGTGAGAATGAAATTGGGTCTTTGGGTTAGGGTATATTAAAAAGGGAAATGGGAAATTAAAGCTCAGCCGTTGGATTAAGTTAATGGACGGTTGTGATCAAACGATGCAAATGGGTCGGGTCCGGGTCAAAATTAGGTCATCCGAATTGGAGATTAGTTAGATATTTAAAAATGTGGCTAATTGAGCTCAATTGAGGCTAAAATTGATATAAATTGGGCAATAAGTGGCTAGAATTTAAATAAATTGAGAGGAAAATTGAATTAGCCTGTTATTTAATTAATAAAATACTATATATATATAATTTAGTAGATAAAATAATAATTAACAATAATTATCAAAAAGAATATTATTATAACATAAATATATTGTACGCAAAATTAATGACATATAATATTATACGAAATTCACAAATAAAATAACAGTAATTAAAAATATATATAACTTATATATTTAAGAATTTAGAAAGTGTCAGGATAACACATAATTTCTTTAGTAAATAAAAATAAAATGTAAAAAGTGGCAAGAACTAATAATTTTTTAGAGAAAATTAAATTTGGGTTGTTATATAATTAATAAGATAACATATATATAATTTGATAGGTAAAATTATAATTAACAATAATTATCACAAAATATTAAGCTAAAATTATTTGTAAATAAAATATGTATATATATTATACATAAAATTAATGACATTTAATATTATATAAAATTTATGATAAAATAACATTAATTATAAATAAATTACTATTTATAAATTATATACGAATTTAAAAAGATTGTCAAGGTAACACAAAATATGTCATTTTATTTAATAATAAAAGTAATACGTGAGGAAATTAAGATCTAAAAAAGGTTAATAGTAATTAATAAAATAACAGCTCGAGTGAGGTATAGTACAACTTGAATTGGATTGCTATTTGATATATAAATACCATATACATACTAAAATATAAATAATTAATAATAATTATCGTACAAAATTAAAAGAAAAATATTATCATTGACGGGTGACAAAAATAATTGAGGAATAATATGAATCTCGCCACTACTAGAAAATGGGCCTACGAGAACAGATATGCTAGTAACCATTTTTAAACTGTTGCTAAAAATAGTCTACTGCAACGGTTATGATCGTTACCAAGAGTTTTGGATTAATAGACCGTTCCAACAAATAAAAGAATTCAAAGAACCGTTACAATAGTTGGATTTACCGCAACGGTTCACTAAACCGTTGCTATAGGTAGTCCTATTGCAACGGTTAAATTCCAATGGCAACGGTCATATGATTAAGTCGTGTCAATAGCTACCAAAACTTTTACAACGGTTATAACCGTTGCAATAGACTATTTTTAGCAACGGTTTAAAAATGGTTACTAGCACATTTATTTCCGTAGGCCCATTTTCTAGTAGTGATATATGTCTGATCTTCAAAGTTAAAAATGAATTTAGGGTAACAAATGAGATGGCCTGGAGGTAAGTAATATAGTGGCTATATATCCATCCTTTTTTATGCTATCCAAATTAAGAAAATACTCAAACACTAAAATAAAAAAATAAAAAAATAAAAAAAAGAGAGGTTCTAAACATGTTAATGGGACGACAGTGAGAATATAACCTTAAAGTGGCATTTTTCTTAGTTATCTTGGAGAATATGTGCATTCACCAGAATGACGTTACAATTGTTCATTTTGTGATCGCCATACATATTGAGATGTTACTTCAAATTTTTGGCACACTTTCGAATCTTCACATTACTGTCTTAATCATTACAAAAATTATTAGTTTATTAACAACTACTGTTTAAGTGGTTAACTTTTTGTCTAATCATTTGTACATACCAAAACAATAACCTCTCTGCTGTAGGTTTATATATACACTATATGGTATGACAGCCTTGTTTATAACTTTATATTATCCTTCGTAAAGTAAATCAACCGTTATGCTTAATTCATGCATGCAAAGTTTGTTAGGAACTCGAATTTCTATTTTTCATGACCATAAAAAAAGAACGTTTTTTCATGAATAAAATTTTGTACTACCTCCATGTTAATTTATTTGTCTTACTTTTCTTTTTGGTCTGCTTAAAAAGTAATGTCGCCTTTTATATTTAGTAACTTCTTACACCCAACATTCTACATAACCTATTTAAGACCACAAGATTCAAAAAATATTTTGGTAGATTACACACATTTTTAGTTTAAGTTTCTTAAGACAAACAAATTGAAACGGACGGAGTATGTATAAGAAATTTCAGAAAGGGATGAGAAGAGATATATAGTACTATACTAGTGCAGACACTATAAATCACATTTATAAATATTGTTGCATTTCCACTTTAGACAGAAATTGCATTCAACATTTGACACTTGCCATAAAGTTCATGGCCTAGTATAAAAAGCCATGAAGGAGGAAGTTTTCACATAAAGTACAAAATTCAAAAGGGAAAAGAGCCAAGATAAAAAAAGAGGCCTTGTTTTTATAAATATTAGCAAAGGCTGTCATTACTAAAGCCAGAGAGCTCCTGCATCTTTAAGCATCTTCTTGAGTGAACCACTGATATGAAGTGTCATGACAGTGTTGGCTGATCCCACAAATCTACCACCAATAAACACGGCCGGTACGGCGGGGCTGCAGCCTAGCCTGAGAAGAGATCTCTCCATTTCACGGCCATTGATATCTTCATCAAGCTCATAAATCATAGGGCTAACACCTTGCTCGTAAAATAACCTCTTAATTGCATGGCACATGCAACATGAACTCTTGCTGAATATCACCACTGCCTTTTGTGATGCCACTTTCACTACACGATCCATCGATTCAATTTAATCTTCTTCTTTTTTATGAAATGAGGTTTAGTTATTCTCTTGAAGTTGGATTTCCTAGATAGTAAGAGAGTTGGTTTTGAGATGGTATGGAGATGTTATCAAGGGATATTTATATAGGGGAAAATGATGATGATGAAGGTGGTGGGATTTGGATAACCTGAATAGTTTATTGTATTTGGAGAAAAAGGAGATGTGGGAAAGTGAAAATTCTTTGAGATATTTGGATAGATTCTAGATTCTTGATTATGCCATGGTACAACAATATGCAAAATTCTGTTTCTTTGCTTCGATGGTAGGTTTAGATTTGCAAGAGCCAAGAACTATACATATGGACCCCTTCCTTCTCTTTGCCTTAATTTTGAAAATGACACCTATCCCACTACCTACGTCATGCTTTTAATTTGTTGTGTGGCAAGAATCAAAAGGCCATTATTTTAGATAAATACGTCTGATCCCTACAACGCTGACTTAGTGGTAGAATTTATTCCTCCCATATCCTAACTATAACTAATATTATAGACTTCTCTTCTTTTAGGATTTAATATTATGTCCACTTACATACTCCTACATTGTTTGTGGAATGCTAGTGGCACTCTTTGTATGGTTTTCGTCGATCCTCAACTTGATTCCTGCTCCTTTAGCTAAATAGTATTTAGCATTCATTAATTAAGTGTATCATTTAAACTTTTTTAGAGTATAAGTGTCGATAAATAATATTAGATTTATTCTAGAAAATATGTATAAATGAGTTCACGGTACAAAGTTTTGGTATTATTATTTGAGTTACTAATCCAACTATGAAAGTACAACAATGACCTCTAGCCTATGCTAACGGCTCTTAACAAATAGTCATCAGTGAGTGAGAAGCACGCTCTCCCTGATGGACCCGCCAGACGGCGTTAATCTGGCGCATTTGGAAGGGAATATTGCTCCTACAGGTACAGAGAACATATATCAGGAAGGAATTGCTCCAAAGCCTTCTTATGCTAACAAGATTACCACTGCTCTGAATCGTCGGTGACCCAATTCCACATGAACAAGAATCTATCAAAGCCAGGCATACCACCCATAATGGAATGTTTGCCATGATCTTAAAATCTACTGATTATTATAGGATTATTGCCGTTGATTGCAAATTTACAATTGTAGGTTGATTCCTTCATCCATGACCTCAAATCGACGTAATTAGGTCAATGTTCAAGGAATCAATTCTGACCAAAGGAGATAACAACAAATTACTCTAAAGATTCATTGTGAGAGTGCTAATTTTAATTTGTTTGTAACTGTTTTTTATGAAAAATGTATTTCTATCAAGAGAACAAATTCTGGAACAACATGAAAAATGTTACCATCAAGTAAATGACCTTGGTGTATAAGAGGAGATTTCAAGGTAATTCTAGATACTATTGAAAAATAGGGTTGAAGAGCTCACAGAATGCATATATAGAAGTTTGATTTCAACAGCTGCATGAATGAATGACAAGTTATTGATCTTGGACATGTGAGCCCAAAATTCACTTCGTGTAATAATAGGAGACCAAAAAAAGAATTTGAAAGAGACTGGTAGAGTCTTTTTGTAATGAGCAGTGGACACAATTGTTCCAACACAATGAAAATTAGACGTATTGTCAGATCTAGGTCAGACCACAAACCTTTTTTGATTGGATACTCAAAATGGGATCAAATTCTTCAAAATTTTTATTTTTGGACAGAACAACCTACTTTCATGATTCTGGTAGAAGAGGTTTGGGGTACGCAGATTGATAAAAACTCTATGTGGGTGCGATAAGAGAAAAAAAAGATCCTCAGCAAAGAGTTAAGTACATGGTCTATAAAGGTAATTGGAGATTCGTTTGATCAGGTTTCTCAATAAGAGACTAAGATGATTGAACTTGATGAAATGAACTTGGCTCACTACAATAAACAACATAGAAAAGAACTCTCAAAGGTTCATGTTAAATAGACAAAATGGTTAAAAATGCATGAGATATTACTGAAGCGAAAGATATATATAAAGTGGGTAGAATAAGGAGATATCAATATGATGTATTTCCACTGCATATCAAAGACAGAAGAAGGAGGCCACAACTTCACCGGATCAAGAATCATAATGACAAATGGGTGCAAGGAAAATGACAGAATTTTTAAGATTGTCATTTATCATTTGAACATATATTTAACTTGAATCACTACTTCAGAGACCAGGATATCCTGGACATTATCACTCCTTGTGTAACCCAAGAAGATAACATCATGCTTACTAAGATTTCTGATATATGCTATTTTTAGTATGAGTTCAGACAGTGTTGCAGGTCCAGATGAATTCAATGGGAAGTTCTATCACAAATGCTTAAAATTATCAAGGAAGATGTCAAAAATATGATTCAAGATTATTTTTCTAAGAAAAACATTTCACCGAATTTCACATTCGCACTAGTCTAGCTTTGATCCTTAAGGTGGAGTCACCTAGTAACTTTAGTGAGCTAAGACCTATCATTCTTAGCAATTTTTCTAGCAAAATCATCTCAAAAAATTTATGAAAAAAGCTTAACCCTCTTTTGGATAAACTTATATCTCAAAATCAAAGTGTTTTGTGAAAGGTAGGATGATCATAGGAAATGTCCTTTTTGCACAAGAACTTGTTCAAGGCATATCCAAATCAAAAAAAAATGTAATATGATTATTAAATTTCATATGAAAAAAGCTTAATTATGACAAGATGTCATGGGACTTTAATTTGTTATTGAGGTTATGAAGAAGTTTTGTTTCTCTAATAATGGGATTGACATATTTTGGAGATTAATCTCTGGAGTTTGGTATTATATTATTATAAATAAAGAAATATGGAAGTTTTTTTCACCTCCACTCTAGGGCTCAAGCAAGGTTACCTCTTTCTCCTTCTTTGTTCATCATTGGAGCAACGGTATTATATCTAGATATCTCAATGTTCATGGATAATTTTAGATTCACTTTTTAGCATGGACAATTTTGGACCTATTATTAATCATTTGTCAAAATAGAAGGATCTTGATGACCTCTTTTCTCTATAGAGTCTTTAGCTAGTGATGCGCCAAAGCTTCTAGTAATCCATTCCGTTGTTGTTTATTATGAGTGTTCTGAATTTATTGTATGGGTGTTTCATCCACCTCCTTAGAACTCCTTATCCTTCCAAACTATATGTCCCATTCTCTAATATTACAAAGGAGTTATTGGTATGAATTGGTGCCTCTCCATCAGTATTCTTTAATTTTCTATGTGTTTTGTCTTTTGTGTACTTGCTTCTGTGTTTGCATCCACTCTTGTCTATTCTACTGATTCTCAACCATCTTCTCACTAGTAAGAGTTTTTGTTCTTTGCCTTATATACCAACCTTGTTCTTCTTCGTGTCCTTCTCTTTTATCTTGCTTTCTTTCTCTTTATGTAATTCTGGATGCAAGTCGAATATTCTTTCTATTCTTTATAATATTTAGGAATGTAATCGTATTGAATTTGAATCTGTTTAGATTTAACTATTCAGTATAGTTATCCTCTTCATTATTTCTTACTCTTTTAGATAGTTTAGACACCAAGTCTACTTCTACTTTTACCTTAACATAATTAAAACGAGTTTAATCTCTAGATGCCATGTCTACTGTCAAGGGACTCCCTACTACTGAGGCAATGGAGAAAACTACATCCTTTGCAAAGAAGTTTGGCGGTAGGTCTAGTAATAAAATTCATGTCACTGCTATTATTTTTTCTGCATCTGGTTTAAATCATGAATTTCACTTCAAAGTTCTCATTTGTCAATCTCTTTCCTTCCAATAAAAAAATGATGTGAATAATAGTTGCACATAGTCATCCAGTAGTGTTAAACTTATTAATATATGTCTATTTTCAGTAGTCCTATATTGCATATTTTTTATTTTAAATTGTCCTGATATTGATTTCCTTAGTTTCTTCACGACCGATTTTCCAATAGGAAATTTTCCAATAATAACATATTGGAGATTTTCTGTAATATGAGACTTCTAACCTCTGACTTCTTTCACATAATGTTTGATTCTCGATGAAGCAAAACTACTGATTTTGGAGCTATTCGCAATAATACTGTATTAAGATCGCAATAGGATTCAATAGGTTAATTGGGGTAATTTGTTGTAGTGGCTGATGTTGTGGCTGATTTTATAGGCGGTATTATTAGCATATTGGCGGAGCATCCTCCGTTGGTGGCTTCCCTCCGAAAGTGGTGGCCATGACTGACCGACGAGTAGGCAAACTAGAATTTTTTTCTAGAGAGCGTTTCGAAAATAAGTGATTAAACTAAATTCTTTTACAAGGGCGTTTATGAATTTGAGAATATAATAAGGTGATGAATTAGCGTGTGCTGCTTTAGTATAAATTCAAAGGTTACGATAATGTCACTTGAAAGAGTAATGCTAGAAAAGAAATTGATTTTGATTTTAGTGATATGTTTGGCCAAAAAAAAGATCATGTCAAATATATGTACACAATATACTTATGTTTGAAACCTAACCATTATGAAGCCTATTTTAATTGGCATCATAAGTGTGGACACAAGGCTTATTAAAATTGAAAATGACAAGAGGGTTAGAAAAGTTATATGTGTATATAGACATGTCTAAGACATTTGAGAAATTTTGTATGACATGATAAGATATCATAAGTGATAATAGGGTAGTAGACTCTTATGCTAATCCTGAAAAGGATTTCAAGTTTAAGAGTTACGAAAATTAGTGCCTAAGAGGCAACGGCCTGCAACACACTATGTATGAAAATCTAAAAAGATGTTTACTTTAATTTCAAAAAGATTTTATGTGATTCACCTCATTATGTTTGAGTGAGAGATGTTAGACATTGGTACACTCAATATGAGATGACCTATAACTTACTGTCATTCACGAAAATAAGTTATGACTTCACTACATAACTCTATATAGTAAAATACCAAGAATTATGGAACTCTTTAATGGAATTGGAGTTATGTCACATTAAGAGAAAGTATCTCGTGAACGAAGGAGTTAGAAGATCACATTTCTTACGTATAAAAGAGGGTGTATAACTCATTCTCTCGCACCAAGAATTGAGTATAAAATATATTTAGATAAGAATGTATTTGTTGTGGCTAGTTTACAAGACTCCACAAGTGATCTTGTAAGAAATAATTTGGCAATTGGTGGTAGTAACACATTGATCCTATAGAAGAAGGTATTTATTATTCGCATAATCTTTGAGGTTAATTCCTTCATAAATTTTTAAACTCTTTTTTCTTGGAATTGGTATTGGCAGACACTACTAGAAATATATAAAGGATTTTTCTACTGCGAATCAGTGAAAAATTTGTGCTACAGAACATGATTTTTCACTCATTTTTCATCGAACCGACTCATTGAAAAAATGCATTGTGAGAACATATTCTCACTGAAATAGTGAAAAACTTTCTAATTTTTCCATATGAAAATATTATTATTTTTTCATTTCCCACCTATTCGTTCAAAATGTCTGTAAGAATAGTCACTGAATATTTTTCAATGGTAAAATAATAATTTTATAATGGTGAAAGTAAGCATAAATATTAAAACATAAGATAAATATTTAAGAGTCAATAGTCAATGAAATTATTGATCTAATAGAAGAACATTAGTTAGCCTTTTCAAGACAACGGGAAAAAATGAAAAAAAAATTAAACAAAATTAAAGAAAATGGCTTTAATTACTTACAGCTTTTATTTTAAATAAATACTCCCTCTGTTTTAATTTGTTTGACCTACTTTTTTTTTTAGTCTTATTCAAAAAGAATGACCCTTTCCCTTTTTAGTAACTCTTTAATTCCAACTTTCCACATGGCATGTTTAGGACCACAAGATTAAAGGATATTTTAGTACATTTGATATATCTTTAATTTAAAATCACAAGATTCAAAAAATTTCTTTATTTTTTTAAACTCCGTGTCAAGTCAAAATAGGTCACTCATTTTGAAACGAAAGGAGTAGTTAATAACTGCAATTTCATAAGCATGGGTTGTCCCTTTAGGAACAGGAGTTTATCTGACATCATCACAAGGGCTGTGTTCGGTATGGATGAAAATAGTTTCCATGAAAAATGTTTTTCAAGGAAAATATTTTTTAGGAAAATAAGTTGTTTCTGGTACGCAAATAGAAAGAAAAAAAAAGCATTTGTATATATATTTAATACAAAACAATGAGAACGAATAGGGTAAGGGGGTGGGATAAAGAAAAAATTATAATTTTTTTTAAAAAACAAATTAATTTTTTTTTTGAAGGAGGGGAGGGGTGGGGCTGATAGGGGTAGGGGTGGGATAAGAAAAGAAATTTGAATTTTCTAAAGAAACAAATCTAAAAAATTAATTTTTTTTTGGGGTGGGGTGGGGGGGGGCGTCGGGGTAGGGGTGGAGGTGGGGTAAGAATTTTATTTTGATTTTTTAAAAAAATAAATTTTAATTTTTTTTATGAGGGGGTGTGGTGGGGGTGGGGGGGGAGGGG
>QJPP01001469.1:192495-282440 GCA_003996215.1 Jaltomata sinuosa
AAAAAAGAAAAATAAAAAAAAATATTTTTTTTTGGGGAGGAGGGGTTGGGGGTAGGGGATGGAGGTGGGGTAAGAAAAAAATTTGAATTTAAAAAAAATAATAATAATAAAAAAAAATTGAAGGGGGGGGGGTGGGGGGCCAGTAGGAAGTTGGTGGTCGGGGTAGGAGGGTGGGGGTAAGAAAATTGAAAAAAAAATTGGGCGGGGGGAGGGGGGAGGGAGGGGGCTGGTAGGGGAGGTGGGGGTCGAGTTAGGGGGATGTGTGATTTTAAGAGTTGTATGAAAATTGTAATTTGTTTTCCCTATTTTGATTAAGAAAGTAATTTTTCTTATTTTGAAGGAACTTATTTTTCTAGGAAAAATATTTTCCAAAATTTTTAAATCAAACGAACATGAAAAAATAAGAAAACATGTTTTCCTTCCTACCGAACACACCCAAGTAGTCGACTTTTTCCTAGAGAGATGAGCATATGCTTGTAAAATGAAATGACAACGATTTTCACTAGTAACAAATTCCAAACTTTTTGATCCTTCTAGATGTGATTAAAAATAACTGATTACATCAATAATAAATAAGTAGTTATATTTGAATAGAAACATGGAAAATGATAATAAATAATTAGTATATACTCTCTCTTTTCATAAATAAGTGGTTGTTTAACCTTTTCATTTTGTTGTTACGACATTAATGATTTTCTTTCAATTTTACTCTTCTTTAAATAAAAAAAGTCTTACAAGACCAAAAAATTACTAAAGAGTTACATTCTTTTCAAAGTATTTATTAAAGGCAAGTTAGTAAAAGTATTCTTTATTTTTTAGAATGAGTAGTTTCTTAAGGGGTGTGCCCAAGCTAAAAAGAATCACTTATTTAAGAACGGAGGGAGTATTTTGTTATATAAATTTCTCTGTTAAAATAATTGAAATTTTCTTGAAATTATTTGCAAAAATATAAACTTAAAAGTATTTTCACATTAAAATAAAATATGAATAATGAAAATAAAATAAAAAAATTAAATAAATAAAAGTTACTATGTATTAGGAAGAGTATTTCAAAAATTATAAAAAATATTACAAATAAAATCACAAAAAGACTGATCAAACTAAAAGTGCTTAGTAAGCTGAAAAATTATAGGTCAGGAATAATCAACTTTTAACAAATTTTAACCTATAAGCACTTCAGGCTTAGGTGAATGCCCTCCTAGTTCCTTATATTTATTTTATTTACTATTCTTTTATTGTTCTAGAGAATGTTGATTGATTTATGAGATTGCTAGTTATCAGAGTATATGATAGAATGTCAACTGAAGATACGTAAATTAAAAAGAGGGGCAATTAAAGATGATAAGCATCAAAGCAGAGGGTATATGGATACAGTTACATGAACATATCACAGGACGTCACAATGAAGTGTTGGAGAATTTCTCCTAGCATTTTTGATATAGAGAGGGCATCCTGAACTTGGCTTTGGTTTATTGGTTATGGAAAGAGATATGTCTCAATTATGGATTCCCCAAAAAAGGAATACAAGTTTTAAATAATGTTTTTAATTCTGTGGTAGCCAATGGATTACTACCATATAGAAGTGTGAAGAAGCACACATGTGATGATTGACATGTGTGCTTCTTGAAATTCTTAGTCAATTCGAGGGTATTTTAGGTATTTCTTGTTTTTGGATGTTTAAAGTTAGAGATAATTTTAAAAAAGTACACTTAGTAAATATACATTGCAATTTTGTGATCAAAAAGATATATTACATTTTACGGAGAAAGGCCAAATATACTCTTGTACTATTAGAAATGGTTTAAATATGTCATTCGTTATACTTTGGATCCAAATATACCCTTTCCGTTATACTTTGGGTTCAAATATACTCTTGTACTATTAGAAATAGTTTAAATATACCCCTCATTATACTTTTAGTTCAAATATACTCCTCCAGATATATTTTGGATCCAAATATACCCCTCCCATTATATTTTTGATTCAAATATACCCCTCATTATATTTTTATGTTGATTTAACCCTCCCCCTTTTTTATAAAGGCAATTTCCCTTATTTTTTTATAAACGGACACGTGATGAGCTTTAAAATAAAAATAACTCATCATCAAATATAAATATTTGCGCGATTTACTTTACAAACTCACCTATTTAATTCATCTACGGTCCACTTCCTCGATTCATACAAAAACAATACACATATTCACAATTTATACCCCTGTCATCTATACCTTTCCTCGGCCTCACAGCGAATAAACTTTTTTACAGGAAATTTTTGAAGTTTCGATATATAAGAAAAATTATTTTCTTTCTGCCATCATATTTTGGTCTAATATCATATGTTAAAACTAATACTTGAAATAATTAATCAGCTAAGCAAGATTACCATATATAAATGAAGGGAAAAAATTCCTATATCTGATAAATGGATTATTAATATCAACAAAAAATATTCAGAAATAGGTGGAGCAGCGACTTTAAAGAGTTTGAATTCATGAGAAGCGGATCATTAAAAAAAAATAAAAAAAATAGAAGACTACAAGAAAATAAGAGAACTTAAAGTGGAGGGAATTGAGATGGTTTAAATGGGTGAGTGTTAAAAATAAGGGTAAATCAGCATAAAAGTTTAATGAGAGGGCTATATTTGGACCCAAAGTATATCGGGAGGGGTATATTTGGACTGAAAGTATAATGAGGGGTATATTTTAACTATTTCTAATAGTATGGGGGTATATTTGAGCCCAAAGTATAACGAAAAGGGTATGTTTGAACCCAAAGTATAACGAGGGGTATATTTAAACTATTTCTAATAGTACAAGGGTATATCTGATCCTTCTCCGAATATGGCCAAATCTGAATTTGGCCATAAGTGCAAAGTAACTTTTTTGTATAACAATGTATATATTTGTATATTATTGTATATTGTTGTATATACAATACAGTCTTTTTATTTTGGTGATTTGCTTCTTTCTCCCCAATCTATACAAACTTATACAGTAAATACGTTGTATAATTATGTATATATAATGTTTAAACAATGTATCTACATTGTATAAGTGTGTATAGTATGGAGAGGAAGAAGAAAATCACTGAAATAAAAAAAATTGTATTGTATAAACAATAATATAATCCAGTATACAAATATATACAACAAAACGTACTTCATCTTTTTCCTTGAATTCAAGCACCAAATTCATCCAAAAACACCTAAAAACTACATCAAATCATCCAAAATTTCACATTTATGCTCCTCAATACATAACCAATCTTTTGCAATCATACCCACTCGAAGCAAAACTTATTTACGAAAATTTAATTTTCAAATTTTGAAGCTTGGAGCTTCAATAATGGCTGAATATCCAAAATATTCATGCTATAGCTGTGAAATTATAATGTAAATTTGCTATATGCTTGGTCTACGAATTTTATAGACCCATATTCCCATAAATGTTCATTAGTTATAGCAATATGAACAACTATGAAGATTAGATTGTGTGTGTGAGAGAGTAAAATTTGGCTAAGGATATAAAGTAACTTTCTTTTCTATAGACATTGGACCATTTTTAGTAAGAGCTTAAAAAAATGATCATATTTTGCAATGTAAAATTATCACATACACTTTTATTTAATTTTTTCTTAAGGTTATTGTATTTATATGCTTTATGTATGTACTTTCCTCACTATTGGACAATAAGCTCTAGGCTAGAATTTATTTTATGAAAAAATTAAATAAAAGTGTATGTGATAATTTTACATTGCAAAATATGATCAATTTTTTAAGCTCTTACTAAAAATGGTTCAATGTCAATAAAAAAAGAAAGTTACTTTACATTTTTAGACAAATTATTATTCTCTCTCTTGCACACATAATCAAATCTTCATAGTTGTTCATTATTGCTAAAGCTAATGAACATCTAAGAGAATACATGTCTATAAAATTTGTACACCAAGCATATAACAAATTTACATTACAATTTCACAGCTATAGCATAAATTTTTTGGATGTTCAATCATTATTGAAGCTCCAAGCTTCAAAATTTGAAAATTAAATTTTCGTAAATAAGTTTTGTTTCGAGTGGGTATGATTACAAAAGATCGGTTATGTATTGAAGAGCATAAATGTATAATTTTGGATGATTTGGTGTATTTTTGAGGTGTTCTTGGATCAATTTGGTGCTTGAATTCGAGGAAGAAGATGAAGTCTGTTTTGTTGTATATATTTGTATACTGTATTGTATATTGTTGCATATACAATACAGAAATAAATCATCGAAATAAAAAGACTGTATTGTATATACAATAATATATCATACAATATATAAATATATATACATTGTTACACAAAAAAATATTACTTTATACTTATGGCCTAATTCAAGTTTGAGTTATAAAATGTAATGTACTTTTTTACCATGAAATTACAATATATATTTACTAAGTGTGTTTTCTTAAAATTATCTCTTAATTTATTACAAAAGTTGAACATTAGCTTTCCTATGCCGGGTAGGTCCCACTTACTTTTTGTATTGTCTTTTCCTCTTCTTTTTTTTTAAATTTCAACTGACAATTTTATTTATTTTTTGGTTCAATTCCACACTTTCACTATAATATATCATGTACTATTATTTTACAATTATGGTAATTCAGTATTATTTATCTTCTTTTTTAGTGTGTTACATACTAAAAAAATTATGTAGAAAATATTATAAATCACAAAAAATTAATAATTTAAAATATTTGATTTTAAAAATTTCATTTATATCACATACATTGAGACAAAGGGAGTAACATATATTATCTGAATATTACGTAAAAAGTACTATACATCAATAATTAACAGCTTAAATATCTAAAGGCCTTATAACAAAATTGATTAACTCTCGAAATTCTATTTGTACCACATAAATTGAAACAAAGTGAAAATTACATGCAAAGTACTATAAAATATGAGTAATAATTAATAACTTAAAATATCTAAAAGATATATATATATATTAAAAAAATTATTGACTCTCAAAAAAGAAATAACATATATTATGTAAAAATTAAGTAAAAAAACTCTATAAATCGTAATAATTAACAATTTAAAATATTTCAAAATATAAAAAATATTTGATTGACTTTAAATTTTACATATGTCATATAAATTGAAACAGAAGGAGTAACATATATTGAGTTCATGCTGGCAGGGGGCTTTGTATCTAGTATTACTACTATATAGAAGTGGCTACAAGTAGGCAGGGCTTCATCGACATGCTTGCTTGTAGCCAGGGGTATTTTCGATATTTTCTATTTTTGATGCATTAAAACTCTTGCATGTACCTGCTTTGTGTATGTACCTTCTCTTTCTTGGACAAAAAGTCCAATTGGACAAATTACTTGAGTAAGTATTTTTTTAATAAATAATTACTGTTTTTAACGATATTTTTTATTTATTACCATTTATAGTAATATATAACAATAATATGATAAATACGCACTATGTATTAAAAGTGAATTATGCATGTAATATTGACACAATATATTATAAGTGTATTAAAGTATGTGATAAATGTATTATCCATGAATAAAACTTATATTATATGTGTTTTATAAATTATTCTTTGTAATATATATTAAAACTCTATAATAAATATATTATAAGTATTCAGTAAAAAAATATTATTATTATAGATGGTAAATATTTTCTTAATATAGCATATCTACCTGATTTTTCCATTAAAATTTACTTAATGACGCGTGTTGTCCAAAACATTTTATATTTGGTGAACTTGTGGGCCCATCTTAATTAATTATGTCGGCTAACAGCAATCACATCTTTTCATTCATAATTTTATACCTTTCATTGTTGTTCAATATTTAATTATTTCTGTAAAAGTGAGAATACATAACATTTTTTTCGGATGCCTTACAAATTTCTCATTACCAGTCATTAGCCAAAAAAAGTTATTAATAGAAGAGAAAATGCCTAAAAATTCTCCTAAACTTAACTGCATAATTTACTTTAGCACTTTAATTTTATGGATAATTATTTATCATCCTTAATAATTTTAAAGTGAATAAATATCACCCTAAAAATATAATAATTACACACGCACCACATCAACTCCAAATCAGCACCACATCAGTGCCACATAAAAAATTATATAATTCTTTTTCATTTCTTTTTGTTTATTCACAATTTTACTCTTCCTTAACTTATATTTTTATACACTAATTAATTCCTAATTCTTCACTAATTCAAACAATTATAAAATCTAATTCCTAATTTTATATTTTTTCTCCATTAAAATCTTTATTTTTCAATAAAATTAATTATATTTTATAGAATATAATTTCTAGAAAATTAAAAAGGAGAAGGAATGTGGGAGTGGGGGTGGGGGTGGGGGGTGGGGGAGTTAATTATTATTTTTCTCTTTTTACAGAGGGGGGCAGCGGCGGAAGGGAATGTTGGAGCTGTTTAATACAGCAAAACGCGGAGGGGGGGCGACTTAATACAGCAACACATAGGGTAGGGGGGCGGGGGAGGGGGATAAGTAGTGTTTTAGATAATCAAAAAGACATTAATGATGTTCTTTTAATTGAGAGTTTTATATAATAAAAAAACTACTAAAAAATACATTTTTTAAAAAATATTTATTAAATATAAATTATTAAAAACACTCTTTATATATAGGAATGAATGATTTCTTAAAAGTTCTGCCCAAACTAAAAATATCATTTATTTTAAAATAAAAAATATATAATTTATTGAGCCACATGGGATTTTGTATCTACCATATATAGAATTTTTATAAGACATCCTAATAGTAAAAGTACACATAGATAAGGGCATATCTACAAAAATGCATCTGGCTCAAACTATATATCTGAAAATATAAAAATAATGTAAGTATGCATTTATTCTGGGTAGGTGTTGGAAAAAAATATATATTTAATATAAAAATATTATAAAGGACATATGTCAAGGAGTTGTCAGTAGCATGAGAATGGTATTAGCTAGGAGAAACAAGGAGCTTCCTATTACTTTGGGTTTACAATGAGAATTGATATATTAAGCCCATACTTGTTATCATAATCAATTAAATACAAGACGAGGTTCTATTGTATGTTATTTTGCTAAATCATTACACTAATTGGCAAAACCAATGAGGGTATCAACAAAAAATGTGAACTATAAAAAAACACTCGAAAGAGTGTGTAAAGTTATTAGGATAAGTAAAAGTAAGATCGGATATATACATTGCAAGTTTAATCAACATAGAAGAGTGAAATTGAAGTGAGATTAAATAATATTACGATGCATAAATACAAGCAATTCAAATATCTAGACTTGATTTTTGAGGAGAATGAAATGACAGATGTAAATATTACGCAAACAATAAAAATAGATGGAGTTGAAATGGAAAAGTACTATCAGAGTGTTGTATGATAGAATTAGGATATCTACAAAAAAGATATATATAAAAGTAAATATGTTCAACCTAACATAAACCAGTCTACTAGACCTGACCCCCTAAAGGTCGACCCTATCGTTTCGGGATGAATAGGGTTGCCCTTAGTGGGGCGGGTTGTGGGTTTGAAAAACCTTTTACGGCTCAATCCCTGTACTCGGTTATACAAATAATATATATATATATATATGAGCACTGAATGTTGATAAAAAGTGTATATGCATTATATACAATGTGGATACACTTTTTGTACAATATATATACACATTATATTTTACCAATATTCATTATAATTCTTCATGTCCATTTTTCTGTATAATTTGTATATAATAAATATAGTGCACTATGGCGCCGCACAGGGCACCGCAGTAGGCCAAACTTTGGCCTAGTTTGGTTTTTTCGATCTAGAATCGGCTTAAAACTCTCCAAAACCCTATAAATACTACTTTTATTCATATTTTTAGGACAACACATATAGAGGATCGATTAGAGGAGAAAAAATCGACACTTTAGAGAGTAAACACGCAGGTACAGAGACCCATAATTATTCTACCTAGGTTTTTCCTTTTCTTTTACTTTTTGTGATTGAATCTTTGTCTATTCATGAGTTATTGCGGTTGTAATCAATTCACGAGTAGCTAAATTATAGTATCTAGAGTTGTGGATGAATATGAACTGTTTGAATGTTAATTTAGTTTGATTGGATTTTCACTATTGAGTTGCTTATCTTTTCTCTCTCTTAATTATTTGATTATCTGACTAATTATCAAGTATTATCTATGATTCATAAGTTGAACTAGGATATAGGAAACTTATGTTCGCAATAAAATAAGGTAGAGCTTGATCCTGAAATCCTTATGGGGGGGAACAATTTGCTAACGTAGATAGAAATATACATGTTAGTCTTGCTTAGTGGATACAAAAAATTAATCACATGCACTTCATTGTCGACCGACGATTATAGAAATATAGGCGTTAGAAATAATCGAGTAGGCGTAGAGGTAGTTCAGAAAGACGCTCAACATCGTGAATATCAACCTGCAACTAGTAACTCAGGAAATCAGTCAAGCTAGTTAACCGATAACTCAACTGAATCATCCTAAATCCGCAATCCTATATCACTAATCATCTTCGAAATCACAAAATAACTTAAAATCGTCTTAAATATTAGAATTATAGTAATTAGTAGTTAATAATCTAAACCAAACATCTTCTCTTATTTACATCACCGAATAGTTAGAATAAGAATTCGTTTTAGTTATCAATTCGTCAAGTCTCTGCGGGATCAATATCTGAACTTATAAGTCCTATATTACTTGTCAGACCGCGTACATTTGTATGTGCGATAGGACACAACAACAATATTGTCTTTCATTATTTTTTTTTCCAAATTTTTATCATCTTATTCATTTATGAGTTGACATTTTTATTGTCTTGTTTCAGGTTCAATTCAAGCAAAGATAGTTTAAAAGCTCTCATGAAAAGTGTCTGGAGTTTTTATGATCAACCATATCCTACACGGGATGAAATCTATTTTGACTATGACATGATATACTTAATCTATACAATTTAATTATTACTTTTAAAGTTTTTAATTTACTCATATATTATCTAACGTTAGCCATTTAATTTGCAGACATAGTGTACATGACTTTTAAAATACAATAAGAAAGTTGCTACGAACTTCGAGAAGAAGGAGAGTTTGATGTTGTCAGATTGATTTGGGGATGCTCAAAAGAAAGAAAAAAGGAATCATGAATGAATTTTACCTCATCTATGGGAGAGTTTTAATGAATATTGGTAAACTCCCAAGTTTATGGCAAAGTGTGAGCTGACACAAAAAGTCTAAAATTCTGAGAAATAAGACTCGTTTTACACTGCAGAAGCAAGGAGCTAAGGCACGATAGCTAGGGAATTTTAAATACGGAGAAGGGCCTAAATTACCCTTCAAGTATTGGAAATGGTATAAATATACTCTTTTTCCACCTTTGGGCTCAAAAATACCTTTCTCATCCATCTTTGGGCCCTATTTTGCCTTTTCCCTTAACAAACTCTTTAGGAAAAATGATTAGGATTTTCATTTAATAAGTAGCAATATTTTATTTGTTGAAATTTTAATTAATCAAAACCTATTAACTTACAAACCCAATTTGGATCCCAGATTTAGCTCCCATTCATTTCTTATCTCTCCATTTTTTCAAGTTCTTATTTAGATTAGAGATATATGTCATAGATATAACTAAGATTTAGTAAATTAAAATAAGTCTTAATTATAATTAAAATAATTAATTACTTTTATTTATTTACTCCAAAATATAAGACAATTTCACAATTCTAGCCATTAAATTTATTTTTAATTATATTATTATTTATTTTGTCAAATATTCAAATATCTGATTGCTATATTATTTATAATACAGGAAAAAAGTTATACTAAATTTTAGTTGTAATTTTTTTTAAAGCAGGAGGACTTCTCTTCCAACATTGAAATTCCTTCCCAACATCCAAATTAAGCTAAAAATAATTTGAGTGGAAAAAATAGTAGCAAAAAAATTAAAGTAAAAATGATGCAGGACAAATTTTACTCAAGCCTCAAGGCAAGCGAGAATATTTTTTTAAATTTAGGAAAGATATCTTGTACAGCTAAAATTGTGAGATTAAAATAATATTTTAAAAGTAAACATATGGAAGTAATTAATTATTTTAATAATAATTAAGACTTATTTTTAATTTACTAAATCTCAGTCATTAAATTAAATCTATGACATATGTCTCTAATCTAAATAAGAACTTGAAAAAAATGGAGAGATAAGAAATGAAGAGGAGCTAAATCTGGGATCAGAATTGGGTTTGTGAGTTAATAAGTTTTGATTAATTAAAATTTCAACAAATAAAATATTGTTACATATTAAATAAAAATTCTAACAATTTTTTCTAAAGAGTTTGTTAAGAGAAATGGCAAAATAGGGCCCAAAAGTGTATGAGAAGGGTATTTTAGAGCCCAAAGGTGGATGAAAAGGGCTTCTTAGAACCCAAAGGTGGATGAAAAGGGCATTTTAGAACCCAAAAGTGGAAGAAGAGTATATTTGTACCATTTCCAATACTTGAAAGGTAATTTAGGCCCTTCTCCATTTTAAATAATATTATTATTCTAATTAAGTTATGTGTGATCCAATATATACTTGAGTCATTTGATTTTATTTTATTTGTGTAAAAAATAATTGGGGCATGAGCTGACTCAAGATGAGCTCCATGTAAAAAAGAAGAAGAACGAGTCGAATTTGGATCAATGGGTCGAGCCAAGGGCTAAGCAAGCCTATGTAAGTTATAAAAAAATTATTTAAAGTAATGATATGACCTTATGTATAAACTAACTTTTATTTTTAAATAACAACATTTGCAGGAGAACAACCAAACTCAATCAATAATGATCGAGGCGAGCCAACCCAGCCTTCACAGGATGTGATAATAAATATAAAGGCTGACACTATTGGGGGGAATAGAAAGGGAGAGCATATGATCGAGGCCCAACAAACACCTTTCACCATATCCAGTCTAGATTGAAAAGTGTACGGTTTTCTCGCCAGGTAAAGCAATTGATGGTGTTCAGATTGTAGTTATGGCGCAGCAAAATGAAGAACTTACTTATGTGTTAATCCACGTCGAAGCAAGACATGTTGCTGAAAATAGGGTCATATGAGAGATCATCAATGCGCTCAAGGCACATGTGAATAACCTCCTTGCAAGTAGAGTATATGGTGTGCCTTATTCTCCTCCCCGCGACCTAAATGGTGAAGATTCTAAGGATGAAGATTCTAAGGATGAATATGAAGAATATATTGTCGGGACACCGGATGATGAGTTAACTTAGGTTAGGATTTTATATATGGCACATGTTTGATACTTTTAAACTATTTGGTACTCTGGGTTGAATATAATGTTAGTATATATTTGAACTTTGATAGACTTAGGATTAACTTACTATGTTTTCTTTATGTTATAGCTCTTTTGTAATTGATTTGACAATATTTAGTGTTGGTTTGTAGCTGAAAATTAAATTGCATTTGTTTTAGGAGGTGAGATACTGAAATTACATATTTTTGCATCTGGTTTTTTGCAGAAGACCGATAGATCACTAACCAACACAGTTCGTCGATTTTCTGCAAAAAAATCCAAATGGAAAAACCTATAACACTGACCTGAGACTATTTAGAATGGTACCCACTAGGAAAACTTAATGTAGTGCATATCCACCTAATTTCTTTTTCATTTATTTTCTAAGATTAGGGTATAAAAAAGGAAAAAGTGGGTAAGAATTGTGAGGTCATGGGCCTCTTTAACATTTTAAAAACTTGGGGATACAATACAAGTTACAACAAAGTTCTTTTTATATTTATTCAATATTCTACCATTTATTAATTTTATTTAATAAATCACCTACTTTCCTCTCTCTCCTCAAACCAAGAATAACCTTTTTTCTTCTTGAAATTGAGTGAGTTCCTCAAGAACTTGAATTTTTTTTTTCTCCAATCTTCTTCCCCAAGTTGAAATCTTCATCCTCTTGTGCTCAAGTAAGTTTATTCATCTTCCCCAATCAGTTTTAGCTTCATTTTACTGTACTTTTTTGTTGCGTTTTAGAGTAGTAAATTTTGGATTTTTGTAAAAATTGGATTGTTCTTGATTAAATTAGTCAAAATCTGACATGTTTTTAGTTCATGTTCTTGATTCCGCATCTTTAATTGTATTTTTCTTTGGATAATGGTTAGAATTTTTTTGATGTTTATATTCCCTATCGATTTTGATTGTTTTTCTGTATTTTGGTCGACTTTAATGGTGTTCTTGTTGCTGTCTTTTGCATTCTCCCTTTCTAGAATCACTGCTACTTGTTTTGCATGTTTGATTAGAGCAGTTTTTTGTTTCTGTTAATAGACCAGTGGTCGATAGATTGACCACTATAAATTGGTATTTGCTTGTAGATTGTTAAGTATGGCTAAAGATAGAAAACCCATTAAAGGATCTACTTCTACTGCTTGTAGCAGTAAGAAACGTAAAATTGGAGAAGTTTCCAAAACTTCAAAAAGAAAAAAATAATCGTCGAGTCGGAGTCGGAAACGCAAAGTATGGACGAGATTGAGAGATATGAGGACAGTAGTGCCCAGGAGAGTGAGGATGTCGAGTGTAGCGAAGAGGAGAGTGAAGGGGAGAGTGAAGGGGAAAGTGAAGGAGAAAGTGATGATAGTGGAGATGGAGATAGAGATGGAGATGATGATCCCCTATCCTTGCCAATTTGTGCAAGAGATATCTTCGTTGAGTTGTATGACTTAGCTACGTGGATGGATGATTTAGGTTCTTTTCTAGCAAAGATTTTTGTGAGAGCAAGGATGGCGATTTATCGAGACTTTAGGAAAACTCTAGTTGAGCAAAAGCTCTATGTTGATTTTAAGAAAATCTGTTTTAAACACTTGAGACATTTGCTGGAGAATTTAAATTCAATGAACAGATGGTCCATTATATGTTGCTACGACGTGTCAAGAATAACAAAAAATTGCATGAGATTTGGTTCTGTGTGAACGATAAGCCAGCTTATTTCGGCTTAAAGGAATTTGCTTTGATTACGGGGCTGAATTGTTCAGCATACCCTCGTGAATTAAAAACAAACAAAGTCCTCCAAAATGATGAAAGTTTTTATTTCAAGGTGAACAATAACAAGAACATCACTGCTGCAAGGTTGATAAGTTTGATCAAAGGTAATCGGTTGAATAAGGAGCAAAAGTTGAAGTGCGCTTTAGTTTAATTCGTGCACTCGATGCTGCTGGCAAAGGATCCGTCGAAGAAGGTGGATTCAAACTACATCAAGATGGCGGCTGATTCAGATTTCTTCGGAAGTTATCCATGGGGGAAAGAGTCATTTGGGCTAACGTTGAGCTATTTGAATAAGAAGATTAATTTGAGCAAGCAGAATTTTTTTTTTTGATAAGAAGAATAATGCATCGTACGCTTTATACGTCTTTCCCTGGGTATTTCTGATACTTATTATCTACCATCGTATTAATTTATTATAGACACTTGCCTATTTATGCAGTAATACATAGACTCTATATATTTATTAATTCTTCTATTGATTGCAGGTTTGGATATATGAGGCTTTTCCTCATCTTGAAAAGTATACCAAAAAGTCACTGGATTCTCCTTTGTTCATTTCTCGTTTACTTAAATGGCACACGTCGAAGAGCGACAACATAACAAAAGGCGACCCATTTAAGTATAGAGGAATGAGTACAAAGTTAAAACTTTATTTGCTATTATATAATAATATTTTTAAACTAGTGAATGTCTTGTAATTTCTATATTTCTTTTTTGTAGATGGTGCACCCATACCTTACCCCTACTGTTCGTGAGATGAATCAGACCTACATGAAAATATTTAAGTCATACACGAACAAAATTAAGAACACTTCATCGATGCTTTGAAGGTGGAGTTGAAAGGCGAGACTGTCCTCACTTCATCAGTAGAGGTCATGGACAACGATGAAGATTTGGGTGGTCACAATCATATCCCAAGTCCAGCACGTGCTTGTGATCTTGTTGGTTCTAGTGGACAAAAAATTGTACTGGGCACTTCTAATGATGAAGATCTGCTTAAGCGTGTTGCTTTGCTTGAGAAATCTATGTTGGATATTGCTTCTTATGTTAGCGAGGAGAGGTTGAGGAGAATTGAGAAGAACAAGAAGAAGCAACAAGAGCAAGGTAAACTAGTTTATTTTTTGTTCTTCCTAATTAATTTACTTGTATAATTTTTCTAATCCTTGCAAAATAATGCAGCAGTGCATGTTGACAGTCCCTCTTTTATCCGACGTCAAGCAAACCTTGAAGAACTTGCAGTCGTAGTGACTGACCTTACATCAGCAGATAAAGAAATAGAAGAAGAAAAGAAAGAAGAAGAAGAAGGAAAAAAAGAGGAGAAGTTAGGAGATGAAGAAGATAAGAAAGAAGAAGAAGAAAAAAAAATGAGAAGATGGCAACTGATGAAGAAGAAGAAAAGCAGGATAAATCAGAAGAAGAAGAAGAAAAGAAAGAAGAAGAAAAAGAAGAGCAGGCAATTGAAGAAGAAGAAGAGAAAAAAGAGAAGGCAGTTGAAGAAGAAGAAGAGAATGAACAAGAAGAGGAGAAGATAGAAGAAGAGAAGAAATCAGAAGAAGAAGAGAAAGAAAATGAGAAAAAACCAGAAGAAGAAGAAAACACAAAAGAAGACAGTGATGAAAAGGAAGTAGATGTCATGGGTATTGTCAAGAAACTCAATGGTGTTATCCAAAAGAATTGATGGCTTATTTTTTAAATAATTTATTAAATATTTTCTTGATTTTAATGGTTTGGTTTTTTCTGGATAATTGGATAACATATATTTGGTAACTCAATGATGACAAACAATTTTGCTCTTTATAAAAGTTTTCTAGATTTGAAAATCTTGTGTGTTGTGTTACTTCATTGTCTTATAACTGATATAGTTGATGACTTTTATTATAGAAGGCCATCTTAATTATTTATAGACTGCTATCATTTGTTGTCATAGCTTATAGAGCTCGATGATAAATAATATAGAAGTAATTCTCTATTATTTATAGACTGCACCCATGATTGATTTAATAAACCATACATCTATTTATTCAGTCCCACTACATCCCTATTACACCTTTCCAAAAAGTCAACACCAACAACTGTCACGACCCAACTATCGAGCCGTGAGGGCACCTACACTAATCCACCTAGATAGGAGAACCCTTACCATCCGAACCAATAGGCAATCCGGAAAAGAAGATAAACCATTAAGTAAGTCCCTTAAATACGGGAGAATTTCTTTTACAGAAAATGTTTGGAAAATCTTTATACAACAACTTTCGAAAATTACACAACCTTTAAAACTTGCGGAAATTTATTAACAATATAAACACCCTCCTCAGAACCTAGTCTAAGACGGTACAAGAGCTTCTATAAGATGAGCTTACAACATAAAATGGATACAACTCCCACCATGGAAGGAAGTAGGAGCTGCTGGAAGATCACCGCAATCCTAAGCCTGTGAAACATCACCAACCCTGCAACCAGACTATACCCAAAAAGGTATAGCAAGAGTATAGTCAGTTCAACCACACGTACTGGTAGGCATCATCGGTCGACCCGAATCCACACGTACCATCATATAGAAAAATAGGGAAAAACATGAAATAAACATTATAGCTCCCTCCTTCACCTTTAACCTTGACTCTGACATCTAGGACTTCCCAAGTCCCACTCGTAACTAGATTTCTCAAGGTCGCCTTGTCACCCAGACTTCCCAAGTCACCTTGTCACCTAGACTATCCAAGTCACCTTGACACGTAGACTTCTCAAGTCGCCTTTAACCTTACCAATAACAATGTCCATACCTGAACTACCCTTCCCTTACCCAAGTCAACCCCTTGACTAGATGTTCAGACTTAACCCGGCTAACTGCTCAACCAAACCACTTATACCCGTAGTATTACTTACCAGTGTCCGGCCCTTTCCGGACCTCTCGAACAACTTTTAACCCTGGTTATGACAACCAACCACTATAACCCTAGACCTTCCGTCGTACTCCAAATTGACCAATCACATGAAAATCACCTAGCAACCATTGACACATGCAATGACAACAACAGGGTTATATCTAAATCCCTTTTGAATCCCGAAACCCGGACCCTCCAAGGATCCTCTAATCACACCTAAGTGTTCAACAGGCTACCCGATCTACCCCAAGACCCATCCTTACCTCATTAATCACAAATAATCCCTGACCGTCATTAGTACACTTAATGATAATAAATTGTGAACTTATAACCTCTTTTACATAGTCCGGACCCACTCGATTTCCTCCTAACACATCTAGGTGTTAACATGACAATCCGGTCTACACCAAGACCAACTAATAATTAACATTATAACCCAGTCTACACAAAGACCAACTAATAACATGATATAACAACCCTACCTACACCAAGACCAACTAATAACATGATATAACGACTCGGCCTACACCAAGACCAAACTCATAACATGATATAACAACCCGACCTACACCAAGACCAACTAATAACATGATATAACAACCCGGCCTACACCAAGACCAAACTCATAACATGATATAACAATCCGATCTACACCAAGACCAACTAATAACATGATATAACAACTCGGCCTACACCAAGACCAAACTCATAACATGATATAACAACCCGGCCTACACTAAGACCAACTAATAACATGATATAACAACCCGGCCTACACCAAGACCAACTAATAACATGATATAACAACCCAACCTACACCAAGACCAAACTTATAACATGATATAACAACCCGGCCTACACCAAGACCAACTAATAACATGATATAACAACCCGACCTACACCAAAACCAACTAATAACATGATATAACAACCCGGCTTGCACCAAGACCAAACTCAACATACATATCAGGATTCCCGGTCACTCAAGGACCACTATTGAACATCATAATTCAATAAAAATAGCCCAGTCCACTCACGGAACCAATAACAATCAATGCAATGCAACAATATCAATGCAATGCAACAATACCAACGCGATGATGCAGTAAAATAAACCCGTACCAGGCGTGGTACCCGAGCTAACCAAATAGTAACCTATACCAGGCACGGTACCCGAGCCAACTAAATAGTAACCTGTACCAGGCGTGGTACCCGAGCTAACTGAATAGTAACCTGTACCAGGCGTGGTACCCGAGCCAACCGAATGTCAACAATCCACAGTCAAATAGATGAACAAATAACTTGTAAACCATCAAGCAAACCCACAATTCAACTAACAGACTATAAAACAGGACCCTTAGACATTCTACACAACTTTCCTAAGCAATGTAATTCATACAAACACTTAGATATGAGTACAAGAGTATACAACATTCACAGAAATCGTAAGCCATCACCTACCCCTTTCCGGGTACAACAACGAACTATCAAATCCCGTCCGAAGACTATCCCCGATTCACCCTTTTTATTCTAGAACATATAATGAGCAATTTCTCTTTAAGTTAATCATATACGCAACTACCCGATTTCCTTTTCCTTACTATAGCAAGACTTCCACTACGTCTCAAGCCATAAACATTCATGAAACCCCACCTAGGAGTTTTCTATTCCCATTTACCGTGGCTCCCAAGCGCTTCCCCGGTTCCCCGAACCTTTCCGACATACTAGTCCCTTAACCTATCATTTTATCATACCAATATGTAAATGTAACCACAAAATACAACCACAAGACCAACCATTTATTCTGTACATCCCAAATCAGCATAACCAAACCCGAATCTGCCAGACTCCGTGACCGGAGGCCTAAAACATGGATTCTCCGTTCCCACTATACAACAAGTACGGAAAGTAAACAGGTCTAACTACTCATGAAAACCTAGCCTACTTGGAAGCCAAGAAGCTGCAACCATGCGTTTCTAGATCTGTGGAGGCATTCCTAGTGGTTCTGCAGGCCCGAATCCGTGGTTTCGCATCCTTTTTACCAGAATTCCTCCTCCCCATGGCTCCCAAGCCTTGGAGAAGCCTAGGAGGGTTTTTGGAATAGCTCTCATCTGTTTTTGGGGAAGAAGAGAAGAGAATGAAATTAAAACCCATTTTCTGGGTTTTCTGGTCCCGTTGCTCTGCTATAACGGTCCTTGATCCACTATAGCGGTACCGCTATAGCAGAGTCAACCGCTATGGCGGAGGTTGACCATCTTGACTTCCACTATAGCGGTAATTATTTAGCTATAACGGAGGTCGCCGTAGCAGAGCAGAAGCTCTCATCATGGACAGAATGTCGAGAAATCTTCAAAATTGGTTTATTTTACAACACACTTATTTTTCTGACGTTCCAGAACAACCCCTTCACGTCAACCTCAATTTCGAGAGCTCTACTTACCCAAATTCGATTCCGTAAAGTCCCCCGGACTCCTCTATGCCTTTGCTACAAGGAAAACTAGCTCAAACCAAGATATCTAACCCAATACTTACTCGGATTGACTTTGACCCTACCTCGTTCCAAAATCGGTCGAGACTAGCGTAGCCCAGAATTTTCAACTCCCAAACCCGGAAGTTTTCTAACCCGAAACTTGGCACGAATGGTTTACCCGTTATGACGAACCCGGTCGTTACAACATATACCAATTACCCATCGTTCATCCCCGAACAATCTCTATATTGGAGGGAATGAACAAGCCCGTTCCTCAATCTTAATGCTCTATCATGACAGCATAAATATAACCTTACTCAAACCACCGAAAACTTCCCAATCCCTTGGTATACCATACTTAACCAAAATTTAATTCACTTCTACTCTGTCAAGGAATCCCTTTCTTCGAGCTACATATGGCAATTAGATTACCCCTCCCCGAGTGCCCAAGAAATCTGGGGCCTCGATGAAACACCGGAGCCAAAGAAAATCAACTAACGAACAACACAGGTTTTCCCTGCCAGGGGGACTAGATCCCACCATGGAGATCCTTTTCCCACTATACCCGGATTTCTACTAGCCCAAACTCCTTTTCGAAAGCTTCCTACAGGGTACTATGCCCCTCATATATTATCCTGTCACCTTACTACTAACAACACTATACCCCGAGACACCATGTATCTCTAAACCACACAACAATGAGGATTTCATTAGGCTCACCCTACCTTGAGATTTTCCTCAAATCTCGTCTTAGGAGGGGGGAATTTCTACCTAGGTGCTTACACCCCAACCAATGCTATGGCAAGAATACGCTCATCACTTAATGAGCAGTAACACTGGGCATTATCATGGTCAGAAGAGACACAATAATGCTAAAGAAACCCATTTAATAACCCCGCTCCTTCAATCGACCCTACCACTAAGGATCATCAACACTAAACCAGTCAATAATTACCTCGTCACATAGCCTATGAGCAGTGTCCAACACTACTCGATCAATCATGGGTCATTTTGCAAAACTCTACATAGGTGACTATTCCCACCAATGGTCAGTCATAGTTTTACCAATCCCCCGGGATTGAATGAGAAACAGGGAAAAAATACGGTGAGGCTTCTGCCTGGCCCTCTTCTGCTATAGCGGTGGCCGCTCCGCCATAGTGGTTCTGCCGTAGCGATAACCATACCGCTACCACGGTTTCGATGGTAACAGCCCAGAAAATTTACCATTCTCTAAAAAATTCTCTCATTCCCCTTCCCTGTTAACTTTGTTTAATCCCGTTAATCCCGCCATGGTCTTAAACAATCCTCAAGACCATTCCCAGCACTCCACAGACTGAAACTTAGCATCAATTATCACAAATCAACAAGAGGATTATGCAAGCAATTATTCTTAACAACACACTTCCGCTATCAAGCACAAATAACCCCCCTAGTTCCCTTGGTTCTCAACCAATTCCCGACTGTCCTGAAACCGGAGCTTCCCTACAGTCCATAATCCCTTTTTTTGTTCCCTTACCATCTATATAAATGATAAGCCTATACCCGAATGTAATGCAAACAATTCTAAATAAAGAATGTCGCAATTTATCATTTAAAACAATCACAACTTTCAAGCTGGGAATAAATTTTCCTTAAGTTACAATAATGAGTTACCATAAAATTTTCCTTACCGCATTTCCTGCCATCAAGCAATGATAGCCCTTTTCCCCCGTGGTTCCTAACCAATCCCGACTGTCTTGAAAGTGGAGTTTCCCTACAGTCGTAAGCCTTGTCCTCTTACCATTTTTACAGATGGCAAGCCCGTTTCCGAAATGTAACACCACTTTACTGACCAAATCAAGTACACGTAAAAAGTAATTACCAACCAAAGCACACCAATTCAAGTTATGACTCCTCCCGGACCAAAACATTCACAGAAAATCAAATAATTGCACACCACACATGTGCAGTCATTCAAACAATATCAATACATATAATCACAATATCAAGCCTCAAGCTTAAACAATCAATCAAATCAGTTTCATTACTTTTTATTCGCCTCATGGATGACCATTAGCCGATCCATCCATACCTTTAGATAGCCTCCCCGGCCAGATAGCAATTGGAACCTTCTCGGTTCCAATCC
Organism: Jaltomata sinuosa; assembly: GCA_003996215.1. Lineage (NCBI taxonomy): Eukaryota > Viridiplantae > Streptophyta > Magnoliopsida > Solanales > Solanaceae > Jaltomata > Jaltomata sinuosa. The sequence goes on from QJPP01001469.1 coordinate 213,069, forward strand.
TTCTTGCTTGTTTGTCGTACCCGGAGTCCAATGACATCCTTCACCTTATTGAGATACCAATTGGACTCAACCCATACAAGCAAGTAACGAAACCGCATGAAAAGGAATGAAAGAAGAGAAGTGTTTCCTAGAATGCCTCATAGCTTTCCTAGGATTAGATGTGGACGTCAACACACCAATCCGCGGGACTCTATTCGACATTTTATTCTTGTACTAGGAGACCGGTAACATGTGAAAAATCACCAACCCTGCAAGCAGACCATACCCAAAAAGGTATAGCAAGAGTAGAGTCAGTACAACCACACGTACTGGTAGGCATCATCGGTCGACCCGAATCCACACGTACCATCATATAGGAAAATAAGGAAAAACATGAAATAAACATTATAGCTCCCTCCTTCACCTTTAACCTTGACTCTGACATCTAGGACTTCCCAAGTCCCACTCGTAACTAGACTTCTCAAGGTCGCCTTGCCACCTAGACTTCCCAAGTCACCTTGTCACCTAGACTTCCCAAGTCACCTTGACACGTAGACTTCCCAAGTTGCCTTTAACCTTACCAATAACAATGTCAATACCTGGACTACTGTTCCCTTACCCAAGTCAACCCCTTGAATATATGTTCAGACTTAACAAGGCTAACTGCTCAACCAAACCACTTATACCCGTAGTATTACTTACCAGTGTCCGGCCCTTTCCGAACTTCTCGAACAACTTTTCATCCTGGTTATAACAACCAACCACTACAACCCCAGACCTTCTGTCGTACTCCCAATTGACCAATCACATGAAAATCACGTAGCAACCATTGACACATGCATTGACAACAACATGGTTATATCTAAATCCCTTTTGAATCCCGAAACCCGGACCCTCTAAGGATCCTCTAACCACACCTAAGTGTTCAACAGGCTACCCAGTCTACCCCAAGACCTATCCTTACCTCATTAATCACAAATAATCCTTGACCGCATTAATACACTTAATGACAATAAATTGTGACCTTATAACCTCTTTTACATAGTCCGAACCCACCCGGTTTCTTCCTAACACATCTAGGTGTTAACATGACAACCCGGTCTACAACAAGACCAACTAATAATTAACATCATAACCCGGTCTACACCAAGACCAACTAATAACATGATATAACAACTCGACCTACACCAAGACCAACTAATAACATGATATAACAACTCGGCCTATACCAAGACCAAACTCATAACATGATATAACAACTCAGCCTACACCAAGACCAGCTAATAACATGATATAACAACCCGGCCTACACCAAGACCAAACTCATAACATGATATAACAACCCGACCTACACCAAGACCAACTAATAACATGATATAAAAACTCGGCCTACACCAAGACCAAACTCATAACATGCTATAACAACCCAGCCTACATCAAGACCAACTAATAACATGATATAACAACCCGGCCTACACCAAGACCAAACTCATAACATGATATAACAACCCGGCCTATACCAAGACCAACTAATAACATGATATAACAACCCGGCCTACACCAAGACCAACTAATAACATGATATAACAACCCGACCTACACCAAGACCAAACTCAACAGACATATCAGGATTCCCGGTCACTCAAGGACCACCATTGAACATCACAATTCAATAAAAATAGCTCGGCCCACTCACGAAACCCATAACAATCAATGTAATGCAATAATATCAATGCAATACAACAATATCAATGCGATGATGCAGTAAAATAAACCTGTACCAGGCGTGGTACCCGAGCCAACCAAATAGTAACCTGTACCAGGCGCGATACTCGAGCCAACCAAATAGTAACCTGTACCATGCGTGGTACCGGAGCCAACTGAATAGTAACCTGTACCAGGCATGGTACCCGAGCCAACTGAATGTCAACAATCCACAGTCAAATAGATGAACAAACAATATGTAAACCAACAAGCAAACACACCGTTCAACTCAGAGACTGTAAAACAGGACCCTTAGACATTCTACACAACTTTCCTAAGCAATGTAATTCATACAAACACTTAGATATGAGTACAAGAGTATACAACATTCACAGAAATCGTAAGCCATCACCTACCCCTTTCCGGGTACAACAACGAACTATCAAATCCCGTCCGAAGACTATCCCCGATTCACCCTTTTTATTCTAGAACATATAACGAGCAATTTCTCTTTAAGTTAATCATATACGCAGCTACCCGATTTCCTTTTCCTTACTTTAGCAAGACTTCCACTACGTCTCAAGCCATAAACATTCATGAAACCCCACCTAGGAGTTTTCTATTCCCATTTACCGTGGCTCCCAAGCGCTTCCCCGGTTCCCCGAACCTTTCCGACATACTAGTCCCTTAACCTATCATTTTATCACACCAATATGAAAATGTAACCACAAAACACAACCACAAGACCAACCATTTACTCCGTACATCCTAAATCAGCATAACCAAACCCGAATCTGCCAGACTCCATGACCGGAGGCCTAAAACATTGATTCTCCATTCCCATTATACAACAAGTACGGAAAGTAAACAGGTCTAACTACTCATGAAAACCTAGTCTACCTGGATGCCAAGCAGCTGCAACCATGCATTTCTGGCTCTGTGGAGGCGTTCCTGGCAGTTCTACAGGCCCGAATCCGTGGTTTCACATCTTTTTTTATCGAAATTCCTCCTCCTCATGGCTCCCAAGCCTTGAAGCAGCCTAGGAGGGTTTTTGGAATAACTCTCATCTATTTTTGGGGCTGAAGAGAAGAGAATAAAATTAAAACCCATTTTCTGGGTTTTTTGGTCCCGTCGCTCCGCTATAGCGGTCCTTGCTCCACTATAGCGGTACCACTATAGCGGAGTCAACCGCTATGGCAGAGGTTGACCATCTTGACTTCCGCTATAGCGGTAATTATTCCGCTATAGCGGAGGTCACCGTAGTGGAGCGGTAGCGCTCATCACAGGTAAAATGTTGAGAAATCTCCAAAATTGGTCAATTTTACAACACACTTATTTTCTTGACGTTTCGGAATAACCCTTTCACGTTAACCTCGATTTTGAGAGCTGTACTTACCCAAATTCGATTCCAAAAAGTCCTCTAGACTCCTCTATGCCTTAGCTACAAGTAAAACTAGCTTGAACCAAGACATCTAACCCAATCCTTACACAGATTGCCATCGACCCTACCTCGCTCCAAAACTGGTCGAGACTAGCCTAGCCCAGAATTTTCAACTCCCAAACTCGGAAGTTTTCTAACCCGAAACTTGGCACGAATGGTTTACCCGTAACGATGAACCCGATCATTACAACAGATACCAATTTACCCATCGTTCATCCCCGAACAATCTCTATGGTGGAGGAAATGAACAAGGCCGTCCCTCAATTTTAATGATCTACTATGACAGCATAAATATAACCTTACGCAAACCACCGAAAACCTCCCAATCCCTTGGTATACCCAAGTCAACCAAAATTTAATTCAGTTCCACTCTGTCAAGGAATCTCTTTCTTCGAGCTACACAAGAAAACTAGATTACCCCTCCCCGAGTGCCCAAGAAATCTGCGGCCTCGCTAAAACTCCGAAGCCAAAGAAACTCAACTAAAGAACAACACAGTTTTTCCTTGCCAAGAGGACTAGATCCCACCATGGCGATCCCTTTCCCACTCTACCCGGAGTTCTACTAGCCCGAACTCTTTTCCGAAAGCTTTCTACGGGGTACTATGCCCCTCACATATCATCCTGTCACCTTACTCCTAACAACACTATGCCCCGAGATACCACGTATCTCTAAACCATGCAACAATGAGGATTTTATTAGGCTCATCCTAAATTGAGATTTTCCTCAACTCTCATCTTGGGGGGGGGGATTTCTACCCAGGCGCTTACGCCGCAACCAATGCTACGGCGAGAATATGCTCACCACTTTATGAGCAGTAACATTGGGTATTATCATGGTCAGAAAAGACACAATAATGCTAAAGAAACCCATTTAATAACCCCGCTCCTTCAATCGACCCTACCACTAAGGATCATCAATACTAAACCAGTCAATAATTACCTCGTCACATAGCCTATGAGCAGTGTCCAACACTACTCGATCAATCATGGGTCATTTTGCAAAACTCTACATAGGTGACTATTCCCACCAATGGTCAGTCATAGTTTTACCAATCCCCCGGGAATGAATGAGAAACAGGGAAAAAATAGGGTGAGGCTTCTGCCTGGCCCTCTTCTGCTATAGCGGTGGACGCTCCGCTATAGTGGTTCTGCCGTAGCGATACCCATACCGCTATCGCGGTCCCATTGGTAACAACCCAGAAAATTTACCATTCTCTGAAAAATTCTCTCATTCCCCTTCCCTGTTAACTTTGTTTAATCCCGTTAATCCCGCCATGGTCTTAAACAATCCTTAAGACCATTCCCGGCACTCCACAGACTGAAACTTAGCATCAATTATCACAAATAAACAAGAGGATTATGCAAGCAATTATTCTTACCAACACACTTCCGCTATCAAGCACAAATAACCCCCTAGTTCCCTTGGTTCTCAACCAAGTCCCGACTATCCTGAAACTGGAGCTTCCCTACAGTCCATAATCCCTTTTTTTGTTCCCTTACCATCTATATAAATTGTAATGCAAACAATTCTAATTAAGGCATGTCACAATTTGTCATTTAAAACAATCACAACTTTCAAGCTGGGAATAAATTTTCCTTAAGTTACAATCATTAGTTACCATAAAACTTTCCTTACCGCATTTCCTGCCATCAAGCAATGATAGCCCTTTTCCCCATGGTTCCTAACCAATCCCGACTGTCTTGAAACTGGAGTTTTCCTACAGTCGTAAGCCTTGTCCCTTTACCATTTTTACCAATGGCAATCCCGTTTCCGAAATGTAACACCACTTTACTGACCAAATCAAGTACACGTAAAAAGTAATTACCAACCAAAGCACACCAATTCAAGTTATGACTCCTCCCGGACCAAAACATTCACAGAAAATCAAATAATTGCACACCACACATGTGCAGTCATTCAAACATCATCAATACACATAATCACAATATCAAGCCCCAAGCTTAAACAATCAATCAAATCAGTTTCATTACCTTTTATTCGCCTCATGGATGACTATTAGCCGATCCATCCATACCTTTAGATAGCCTCCCCGGCCAGATACCAATTGGAACCTTCTCGGTTCCAATCCTTCTTGCTTGTTTGTCGTACCCGGAGTCCAATGACATCCTTCACCTTATTGAGATACCAATTGGAATCGAGAGATACCAATTGGACTCAACCCATACAACCAAGTAACGAAACCACACGAAAAGGAATAAAAGAAGAGAAGTGTTTCCTAGAATGCTTCATAGCTTCCCTAGGATTAGATGTGGACGTCAACACACCAATCCGCATGACTCAATTTGACATTTTACTCTTGTACTCGGAGACCGGTAACCTGGGCTTTGATACTATTTGTCACGACCCAACTACTGGGCCGTGCGGGCACCTACTCTAATCCACCTAGATAGGAAAACCCTTACCACCCGAACCAATAGGCAATGTGGAAATGAAGATAAACCATTAAGTACGTCCCTTAAATACGAGAGAATTTCTTTTACAGAAAATGTTTGGAAAATCTTTATACAACAGCTTTCGAAAATTACACAACCTTTAAAACTTGCGAAAATTTATTAACAATATAAACACCCTCCCCAGAACCTAGTCTAAGCCGGTACAAGAGCTTCTACAAGATGAGCTTACAACATAAAATGGACATAACTCCCACCATGGAAGGAAGTAGGAGCTGCTGGAACCGCAATCCTAAACCTGTGAAACATCACCAACCCTGCAACCAGACTATACCCAAAAAGGTATAGCAAGAGTAGAGTCAATACAACCACACGTACTGGTAGGCATCATCGATCGACCCGAATCCACACGTACCATCATATAGGAAAATAGGGAAAAACATGAAATAAACATTATAGCTCCCTCCTTCACCCTTAACCTTGACCCTGACATCTAGGACTTCCCAACTCCCACTCGTAACTACACTTCTCAAGGTCGCCTTGTCACCCAGACTTCCCAAGTCACCTTGTCACCTAGACTTCCCAAGTCGCCTTTAACCTTACCAATCACAATGTCCATACCTGGACTACCCTTCCCTTACCCAAGTCAACCCCTTGACTAGATGTTCAGACTTAACCTGGCTAACTGCTCAACCAAACCACTTATACCTGTAGTATTACTTATCAGTGTCCGACCCTTTCCGAACCTCTCAGACAACTTTCCATCCTGGTTATAATAACCAACCAATACAACCCCAGACCTTCCGTCATACTCCCAATTGACCAATCACATGAAAATCGCCTAGCAACCATTGACACATGCAATGACAACAACAAGGTTATATCTAAATCCCTTTAGAATCCCAAAACACGGACCCCCCAAGGATCCTCTAACCACACCTAAGTGTTCAACAGGCTACCCGGTCTACCCCAAGACCCATCCTTACCTCATTAATTATAAATAATCCTTGACCGTCATAAGGACACTTAATGACAATAAATTGTGAACTTATAACCTCTTTTACATAGTCCGAACCCACTCGGTTTCCCCCTAACACATCTAGGTGTTAACATAACAGCCCGGTCTACACAAGGACCACCATTGAACATCACAATTCAATAAAAATAGCCCGGTCTACTCACGAAACCAATAACAATTAATGCAGTACAATAATATCAATACAATGCAATAATACCAATGCGATGATAAAGTAAAATAAACTCGTACCAGGCGTGGTACCCGAGCCAACCAAATAGTAACCTGTACCAGGCATGGTACCTGAGCTAACCAAATAGTAACCTGTACCAGATGTGGTACCCGAGCCAACCGAATAGTAACCTGTACTAGGCGTGGTACCCGAGCTAATCGAATATCAACAATCCACAGTCAAATAGATGAACAAACAACTTGTAAACTAACAAGCAAATACACCGTTCAACTCACAGACTGTAAGACAGGACCCTTAGACATTATACATAACTTCCCTAAGCAATGTAATTCATACAAACACTTATATATGAGTACAAGAATATACAACATTCACAGAAATTGTAAGCCATCATCTACCCCTTTCCGGGTACAACAATGAATCATCAAATCCCGTCCGAAGACTATCCCCGGTTCACCCTTTTTATTCTAGAACATGTAACATGCGATTTCTCTTTAAATTAATCATATACGCAGCTACCCGATTTCCTTGTCCTTACTTTAGCAATACCACCACTATGTCTCAAGCCATAAACATTAATGAAACCTCACCTAGGAGTTTTCTATTCCCATTTCCCGTGGCTCCCAAGCACCTACCCAGTTCCCCGAACCTTTCCGACATACTAGTCCCTTAACCTATCATTTTATCACACCAATATGAAAATGTAACCACAAAACACAACCACAAGATCAGCCCATTTACTCCGTACATCCCAAATCAGCATAACCAAACCCAAATCTGCCAAACTCCGTGCTCGAAGATCTAAAACATGGATTCTCTATTCCAACTATACAATAAGTACGGAAAGTAAACATGTCTAACAACTCATGAAAACGTAGCCTACCTAGACGCCTAACAGCTGCAACCGTATATTTTTGGCTCTGTGGAGGCATTCCTGGCAGTTCTGTAGGCCCGAATCCGTGGTTTCACATCCTTTTTACCGGAATTCCTCCTCCCCGTGGCTCCCAAGCCTTGGAGCAGCCTAAGAGGATTTTTGGAATAACAATCATTTGTTTTTGGGGCTGAAGAGAAGGGAATGAAATTAAAACCCATTTTCTGGTCCCTTCGCTTTGCTATAGCGGTTCGTGCTCCACTATAGCGGTACCGCTATAGCGGAGTCAACCGCTATGGCGGAGGTTGAGCATCTTGACTTCCGCTATAGCGGTAATTATTTTGCTATAGCGGAGGTCGCCGTAGTGGAGCGGTAGCCCTCGTCACGGACAGAATGTCGAGAAATCTCCAAAATTGATCTATTTTACAACACACTTATTTTCCTGACGTTCTAAAACAACCCCTCCACATCAACCTCAATTTCCGGAGCTCTACTTACCCGAATTCTATCCCGAAAAGTCCCCCACACTCCTCTATGCCTTAGCTACAAGGAAAACTAGCTCGAACCAAGAAATCTAACCCTATCTTTACTCGAATTTCCCTCAACCCTACCTCGCTCCAAAACTGGTCGAGACTAGCGTAGCCAAAAATTTTCAACTCCCAAACCCAGAAGTTTTCTAACTCGAAACTTGGCACGAATGGTTTATCCATAATGACGAACCCGATCATTACAACAACAAACCATACAATAAATATTTAAGGCCATTCTCTTTTTCTTCGGCCAAAATCAATTTTTGTTTTAGTTGATCCCTCTCCATTTCGATTTCTTTTAGCAATCCTTTCAAGTGATCTCTTTGCTCTTCAGCTTCTTTGAACAATGTCATGAGCAAATTGCTATTTTCTTCGGATTCTCAAAGCCTTTGTAGTATTTGAAATTTGGCAACGCCTTCAAAATTTAATCTCGATGGACTGCTCATTGGTGATTCATCATCTACAAGCCACTTAAAAAAAGAGCATCCGCCATTATCCTAGACAAATAAAAATAATTAGATAAATTTCCTTAGATAAACAAAAAAACTGAAATCACACACACACACACACACACATACACACACACACATATATATATATATAAGCACTTACCCTCTTAACTGCACAGTTAAAGAATTGTCGACCTGGATTCGAATTGGTACGTGACATCCTCAAGATAGCTGGATTACCACAACGACAAATATAAGACTTTTTTGCATTGGATGTTTGAGATGCTTGAGACATTCTAGTTGTTTAAAATTGAATAAAAATTGAAGCCAAAAAAAATGAGGGAGTTAAAACAAAGATCGCCTTCCCTTTATATAAAAAATGTCAGATATTACCGTTAGGTATGATTTGACTTGTACTTTATTACCGTTATAAAAAGTGGATATTTTTTTTTACTGTTGTACATCATTCATAGATCATAAATATAGTAGATTATTTCTCATGTTGTTGGTAGATGATGGACCGTATCGATCGACACTCTGTCATTTGTAAGGTATATGCGGGTTGGTGCAATGGTCAAAAAATATTAGTATATAGCAAAAAAGAGCAAATAACTAAATAGATTATATTATATTCAGGACCATCGATTGAGTCGACTGAAAATCCTAGACTGCACGCTGTGTCAATAATATACCGTATGAGTTTATACCCCTTACTAGCATATTATCAAAAAAGAAATAATTAATTAATAAAAAAATAAATAATTGATATTTACACAATTAAATAAGTTTTAACAAGTCATATGATCATATAAGAGTCCAAGTAAATTGGGTACGGTGATCTGAGATGTGTGAGGATGAGTAGTGGTTATACAATCAACATCCTGAGAGTAATGTTTACCAAAGCACAAGAAGTATTGTAACACCCCAAAAATAGACCCAGCTTTTAAAACTCAGAACATGCAGAAAACTTGAACTTCCAGAAATCATGGGTCAAGTCCACGAGCCGTGGGTGGTTCCACGAGTCGTGGAAGTGACTTGTGATTCCAGTTCTGCAGACCCTCCTCAGGTCTGAGAACCACGAGTCAGTTTCACGACTCGTGAAGGTTTCCACGGGTCGTGGAACCAAACCGTGGAACTCAGACAGAGAGTGGTAAAGCCCCCTGATTTCCACAACTTAGTCCTACGATTCGTGGAAGCTTCCACAAGTTGTCCTATTGTATAGAAAACCTTCAGCAGCCTAAAATCTTGGGCAGTTTCAACGAGAAGGAACCACGGGTCGTGGTTAGATCTATGAGTCGTAGACTCCACCCGTGGAACCTGAAGCTGACCCTTTTTAACAGCTTTTTCCTAATTAAGTCCCAGGGCAGTTTCAACGAGAAGGAACCATGGGTCGTTTTGGCTATTTCAAGTAGGGTTTCACCCTTATTAGCCTAAGTTTGTGATGCAGCCTTGATTGGTCCAGATTTATATGCATGAGACTATGGAGAAGGTTCAGCTTATTCGGGAAAAGTTCTAACTGCTCAAAGTCGGCAGAAATCTTATACGGATGTGAGGAGAAGGGAGTTGGAATTTGAAGTTGATGATTGGATTTTCCTTAAGGTGTCACCCATGAAGGGTGTGATGAGATTTGGCAAGAAAGGAAAGCTTAGTCCCCATTTTGTAGGTCTTTATCGGATTCTGAGGAGAGTTGGTAGCGTTGCTTATGAGTTGGAGTTGCCAACAGAGTTGGAAGCGGTTCATCCAGTTTTCCATGTTTCCTTATTGAAGAAGTGTGATGGTGATACGAGCTTGATTGTCACTTAAGAGGATGTGGGTGTGAAGGATAGTCTCACCTATGAGGAAGTTCCCGTAGAGATCCTTGATCGTCAGATTCAGAGGTTGAGAAATAAAGAAGTTGTTTCGGTAAAAGTTCTTTGAAGATATCAGCTTGTTGAAGGAGCTACAGAGAGTGGTCAAGTCCCATGATTTCCATGACTTAGTCCTACGATTTGTGGAAGCTTCCACGAGTCGTCCTGTTGAGTCGTAGAAAACCTTCAGCAATCCGAAATCTTGGGTTGTTTCCATGAGAAGGAACCACGGGTCGTAGTTAGGTCTACGAGTCGTAGACTCCACCCATGGAACCTGAAGCCGACCCTTTTTAACAGCTTTTTCCTATTAAGTCACAGGGGTGTTTTAGTCATTACCCACCCTTTTAACTCCCAAGTGAGGTTGTTTTGGCTATTTCAAGTAGGGTTTTCACCCTTATTAGCCTAAGTTCCTTCTCATTACTTCACTTTTCTCGCAAAAAGAAAAGAATCCCCCAAGCTCAAGGTTTCAAACTTCAAGATCAAGCCTCCTAAATCTTTCCAATTCTAGTGGTCTATCTTCACCCAAGGTATGTGGATATTCAACAATGGGTTCCTTTCACCCTTGTGCCCAAAATCCCCAAATCTTATGTTGAAGTATGAACTTATGAAATTAGGGTTTTGATCTAAAGTTGGGGAAAATTTATGAAATTAGTTTCTATGTTAAAATTCATGGTTTTTATTGATTATACATGATTTGTTCATGATTCCTTCATTGGTTTTAAAATCCCAAGTATGAGAATTGATTTCTAGCATGAACCCATGAAATTGCATGTTTTCAATAAAAACTTGGCATGATTAGATATCATGGCCTTTATGTATTTATGAAATTGAATGCCTAATTCTTCAAGTATGAATTTAGAAAGAAAAGCAGGTTTTGAATTATGGCTATGCTTAGCTTTATAAACTATGATATGAAAATTTGCATGATGACCGATGTGTTTTCATGCTTAATAAATAAGATTTGGCATGAGATGGTGCCACCATGAAATGATGAGCTATATGTGCATGTTTTGGGAGTAGTATTTAGCACTGAGCGATGAGGGTTCGATTACCCAAATCTAGAAACTACGTTGCTGGCGTAGGTTATTAAATGATATGTGCCTTATAGGCTTAAGAGAGTGGATCCACGTCTTTACGAATGGTGTCCTGTGTCCTAATGGGCATTAGGGCAACTTTGCCAACTAGGGTTATATAGTTGGGTATGGTGATTCGTTCCTTGGCAAGGTTCAAGTAAGCTTTTCTAACTAGGGTTATATAGTTAGATTCCATGTAAGCTCACATGGTCTCATGTCGGTTATAAGAAACTCCCTTACGTATTTTTTCAAGTTTTCTAAGCTTTATGAACTCTTACCTTAAAGTTTGGCTTTTACTTCTCGTTTTAACTTTCCATTATGACATTTATTCATGATACCCTATTTTGTATGGATTCTATCTAAGTACGTTTTTAAAGCATGTTTCTATCTTATTTATGCATTGCCCATATACTCAGTACATTCCATTGTACTGACGCATATTTTGCGTTGCATCCTTTAATGATGCAGATACAGGTGCTCCTTCTCAGATTCATGGCTAGAGTTCCCAGGCCACTTACTCCGCCAGTTGTTGTGAGTCCTCTTAGGTCGAGGACTAGTCATGTTCTTAGTTTATGTTGACTTTATTTCCGTACTTCAAGTTAGATAGGGTCTTGTCCTAGCAACTCATTATGTCATGATTAGAGGCTTTAAGACATAGACCGTATGTAACCCTTCGTAGGTGTCGTATCTCTTTTGAGTCGACCATCTGTTTTATGCTATTCTGTCTGTATATTTGATGCTTTCGCTATGTTTTCTTTATTGTAGCTTGAGAATGCTATGCCTAAGGGTTATCTTAGAATCCTTGTGGTCTTGAGTCCCCTGTTACATCTAGGGGGTAAATCTCAGGGCGTTACAAACTTGGTATCAAAGCCTCAAGTTCAAGAGTCGTAGGATGTTTGAAAGCCGCATCGAGTATAGTCTTTTTCATGTGTCTGAAGTGCGCCACACATATGAGAGGGAAGCTATGAGGTGTCTTAGGAAAACTTTACTTCCTTCATGATCACATTGTGCGATAGAACTTAACTCTTATGTCCCTCTAATCCTCATCTTGTACATTTCAGATTATGCCTCCTCGACGTGCTATGCCTCCCCGAGCTGTTTGGAATACCGTTCCTCCCATTTTGGTTCCCAATGTCACGAATGAGGAGTTTAGGAATGCCATCCATTTTCTAGCCCAAACTTTGGCCACTCAGGCCAATCATCCAGCTTCTGCCCCAGTCCACCCTCAAGGTGGGTAGCGACCCGAGTTCGTGACTTTATCCGGATGAACCCACCTGAATTTTGCGGTTCAAAAGTGAGTGAGGACCTGATCAACTTTATTGATGAAATAAAGAAGATCTTTAAAGTTATGCAAGTGGTTGGGGTTGATTGTGTTGAGCTTGCATCCTATCAACTGAAGGATGTGGCTCATATTTGGTTCACGCAATGGAAGGAGACTAGGGTGAGGAACGCAGTCCCCATGACTTGGGAGTATTTTGAGAAGGCCTTCCTTGATAGGTTCTTTCCTCGAGAGTTGAGGCAAGCAAAGGTGAAGGAAATTATGAACTTGAGACAAGGTTTGATGTCGGTTCAAGAGTATAGTTTGAAGTTCACTCAGTTGTCAAGATATGCTCCCTCCATGGTAGTGGACCCGTATGATCAAATGAGCAAGTTTATATATGGGGTTTCTGATATGGTGAAGAAAGAGTGTAGGTCTGCTTTGTTGTTAAGTGATATGAACATTTCCCATCTTATGACTCATGCCCATTAGATTGAGGGTGAATAGCTTAGGGAGATAGCAAGGGAGAACAAGAGGGTTAGATCTGAGGGGTCAGGTTTTGGTCATCACAGGTCTAGAGGTGGACATCGGTCTTATTTCCAGAAGAAGTCATCAATATCCGTTCATTCTTCTGCTAGTGCTCCTACCCAGGCTCAGAAGCCTCGTCATGATCAGGGTGGTAGAGGATCTGGTTCCTATTCCCAGTCTCAAGGTAGTGTTGCTAAGGGATCTTCATATCCAGCTTGTGCTAAGTGTGGGAAGAGTCATTATGGTGAGTGTTTGGCTGGTTCAAGTAGTTGCTATGGATGCGGTCAGGCTGGGCATCATATCTGAGATTACCCTTTAGCTAGAAAGGGACAGGGAGGTAGGACTCAGTCTACCCCAGCAGCTTCAGGAGGTAGACCAGCCCAGCAGGGCACAACTTCTAGTTCTGATGGTCAGCACCAGAACCGCCTTTATTCTATGTCCTCTCGTCAGGATTATCAGGGTTCCCCAGATGTTGTTACTGGTATGTTGAAAGTCTTCTCTTTCGATGTGTATGCTTTGTTGGACACCAGTGCTTCCTTATCTTTTGTGACCCCTTATGTGGCATGCAAGTTCAAAGTTTGTTCTGAATTGCTTTTAGAACCTTTTTGTGTTTCTAATTTGGTTGGTGAGTCAGTCTTAGCCAAAAGAATCTACCAAAATTGCCCTATATCAGTCCTTCATAGAGTCACTTAAGTGGATCTAGTTGAGTTAGAGATGACTGATTTTGATGTCATTCTTGGTATGGATTGGTTTTATGCATGTTATGCTTCTGTTGATTGTCGTACTCGGGTTGTCAGTTTAAAGTTTCCAAATGAACCCATTTTAGAATGGCAAGGTAGTCTCCCTTCCTCGAAAGGTCATTTCGTATCTTATCTTATGGCTAGGAAGATGATTTCAAAGGGGTATGTTTATCACATAGTGCGGGTTATGTACACGGAGTTTGAAACCCCATCCCTTCGGTCTGTTTCTGTTGTGAATGAGTTTCCAGAAGTGTTTCACGAGGATTTGCCCGGAGTCCCTCCCGAGCAGGAGATAGACTTTGGGATAGATCTTCTTCCGGATACAAATCCTATCTCTATTCTTCTTTATAGAATGGCTGCCCATAGAACTCAAAAAGTTGAAAGATCAGTTTAAGGATCTTCTTGATAAAGGTTTCATCTGGCCTAGCATTTCTCCATGGGGTGCCCCAGTTTTGCTTGTTCGAAAGAAATATGGCTCTCTTAGAATGTGTATTGATTATCATCAGTTGAACAAGGTCACAATCAGGAATAAGTGTCCCATTCCTAGGATTGATGACCTGTTCGATCAGCTTCAGGGTGCTAGTTTCTTCTCCAATGTCGACCTTAGATCTGGGTATCATCATCTTCGTGTTAGAGAGTGTGATATTTTGAAGACAACCTTCAAAACTCGTTATGGCCATTATGAATTTGTTGTGATGTCTTTTGGTCTAACGAATGCTCCTGCAACTTTTATGGATTTGATGAACCGGGTTTTCAAACTATATTTGGATATGTTTATGATTGTTTTCATTGATGATATCGTCATCTACTCTCGGAGTGAGGAGGAGCATGCGAATCACTTGAGGGTTGTGTTTCAAACTCTCAAGGATAGGCAGTTGTTTGCTAAGTTTAGCAACTGTAAGTTTTGGATACAGTCTGTTGCTTTTCTGGGTTATATTATTACTAAAGATGGTATTGGGGTTGATTCTCAAAAGATAGAGGCAGTAAAGAACTGGCCTAGACCTACTTCTCCGTATGATATTAGGAGCTTTTTGGGTTTGGCAGGTTACTACAGAAGGTTTGTGGAAGGATTTTCTTCCATTGCTGCCCCTTTGACATGATTGACTTAGAAGAAGGTAAAATTTCAGTTGTTCGACTTGTGTGAGAAGAACTTTCAGGAATTGAAGACTAGATTGACCACAACTCCAGTGTTAGCTCTACCCAGGGCTTAGAGTATTTTGTTGTGTATTGTGATACTTCTAGGATTGGTTTGGGTTGTGTTTTGATATATCGTGGTAAGGTGATTGCTTATGCTTTGAGACAGCTTAAGACTCATGAAATGAACTATCCTATTCATGACCTTGAGTTGGTAGCCGTGGTCTTTGCTTTGAAGATTTGGAGACATTACTTGTATGGTGTGCATGTGGATGTATTCACCGATCATAAGAGTCTTCAGTATGTGTTCACTCAAAAGAAATTGAACTTGCGACAAAGGAGATGGCTTGAGCTTCTTAAGGATTATGATATGATTGTGCTTTACCATCTGGGTAAGGCCAATGTTGTGGCAGATACGTTGAGTAGCTTGTCCATGGGAAGTGTAGCTTCTATTGTAGAGGGAAAGAAGGAATTGGTTAAAGAGGTTCATAGGCTTGCTCGGTTGGGAATTCGCCTTATGGACTCGACCAAAAGTGGTGTGATTGTGCATAATGTTTCCGAATCTTCCTTAGTGGCTGAGGTGAAGGCAAAGCAAGACAATGATCCAGTTTTACTTCAGCTTAAGAGTGCAGTTCATCAGCAACGGGTTGAGGTTTTCTCCTAAGGGGGAGATGGTGTGCTTCCCTATCAGGGTCGTTTATGTGTGCCAGATGTTGATGGGTTGAGACAGCAGATTCTGACCGAGGCTCATAGTTCTAGATATTCCATCCATTCGGGTTCCACTAAGATGTATCGTGATCTATGAGAAGTCTTTTGGTGGAGCGGTATGAAGAAGGATATAGCCGGATTTGTGGCTAAGTGTCCCAACTGTCAACAAGTCAAAGTGGAACATCAAAGGCTGGGTGGCATGCTTCAAGTTATTGACCTTCCCACTTGGAAATGGGAAGCGATCAATATGGACTTCATTACTGATTTGCCTCGTACTCGAAGGCAACATGATTCCATTTGGGTGATTATCGACCGGATGACCAAGTCATCCCACTTTTTGGTTGTTAAGACTACTGATTCAGCAGACGATTATGCCATACTCTACATCCGGGAGATAGTTCGATTGCATGGTGTTCCCTTGTCCATCATTTCTGACAGAGGTCCTCAGTTTACATCTCAGTTTTGGAGATCGTTTCAAAAAGGCCTTGGTTCCCAGGTGAAGCTTAGCATAGCTTTTCATCCTCAGACAGACGGTCAAGCAGAGCGCACTATTCAGACTTTGGAGGATATGTTGAGAGCATGTGTGATTGATTTCAAAGGTAATTGTGATGATCACTTGCCTCTTATCGAGATTGCCTACAACAATAGCTTCACTCTAGCATCCAGATGGCTCAATATGAGGCACTTAATGGCCGGAGGTGTAGATCTCCTATTGGTTGGTTTGAGGTTTGTGAGGCAGCCTTGATTGGTCCAGATTTATGTGCATGAGACTATGAAGAAGGTTCAGCTTTTTTGAGAAAGGTTGAAGACTGCTCAAAGTCGGCAGAAATCTTATACGGATGTGAGGAGAAGGGAGTTGGAATTTGAAGTTGATGATTGGGTTTTCCTTAAGGTGTCACCCATGAAGGGTGTGATGAGATTTGGCAAGAAAGGAAAGCTTAGTCCCCATTTTGTAGGTCTTTATCGTATTCTGAGGAGAGTTGGTAGCGTTGCTTATGAGTTGGAGTTGCCAACAGAGTTGGAAGTGGTTCATCTAGTATTCTATGTTTCCTTATTTAAGAAGTGTGTTGGTGATCCATTTGGGTGTGAAGGATAGTCTCAGCTATGAGGAAGTTAACGTAGAGATCCTTGATCGTCAGATTCAGAGGTTGAGAAATAAAGAAGTTGTTTCGGTAAAAGTTCTTTGAAGAAATCAGCTTGTTGAAGGAGCTACTTGGGAAGAAGAAGAGGCCATGAAGGCCAAATATCCCCAAATCTTTCCTTCCGATTTAGTTCCAGCTTGAGGTACTAGTTTTCTCCTTAGTATGTCCCTCCGATCCTATTCCATTAATTCCTCTCATGATTCTAGCATGCATCCATGTTTTACGAAGTTAGTTTATCATGTTTTCAAGTTAAAAAGTTCAGTGTTTATGATTACTCTTTGATTTTCTTGTTTTGATGATTGGTTGGCTGTTTTCTCTTCAGTTTTCCCTTGTTTAGTCTTCATTCGAGGATGAATGATCCCAAGGGGGAGATATTGTAACACCCCAAAAATAGACCCAGCTTTTACAACTCAGAACTTGCAGAAAATTTGAACTTCCAGAAATCACGGGTCAAGTCCACGAGCCGTAGGTGGTTCCATGAGTCATATAAGTGACTCGTGATTCTAGTTCTGCATACCCTCCTCAGGTCTGAAAACCACGAGTCAGTTTCACGACTGGTGAAGGTTTCCATAGGTCGTGGAACCAAATCGTAGAACTCAAACAGAGAGTGGTCGAGTCCCATGATTTCCACGACTTAGTCCTACGATTCGTGAAAGCTTCCACGAGTCGTCCTGTTGAGTCGTAGAAAACCTTCAGCAGCCTAAAATCTTGGGCAGTTTCCATGAAAAGGAACCACGGTTCGTAGTTAGGTCTACCAGTCGTAGACTCCACCCGTGGAACCTGAAGCCGACCCTTTTTAACAACTTTTTCCTAATTAAGTCCCAGGGGTGTTTTAGTTATTACCCACCCTTTTAACTCCTAAGTGATGTCGTTTTGCTTATTTCAAGTAGGGTTTTCAACCTTATTAGCCTAAGTTCCTTCTCATTACTTCACTCTTCACCCAAAAAGGAAAATAATCCCCCAAGCGCAAGGTTTCAAACTTCAAGATCAAGCCTCCTAAATCTTTCCAATTCTAGTGGGATATCTTCACCCAAGGTATGTGGGTATTCAACAATGGGTTCCTTTCACCCTTGTGCCCAAAATATCCAAATCTTATGTTGAAGTATGAACTTATAAAATTAGGGTTTTGATCTAAAGTTGGGGAAAACTTATGAAATTAGTTTCTATGTTTAAATTCATGGTTTTTATTGATTATACATGATTTGTTCATGATTGCTTCATTGGTTTTAAAATCCCAAGTATGAGAATTGATTTCTAGCATTAACCCATGAAATTGCATGTTTTCAAGAAAAACTTGGCATGATTAGATATCATGGCCTTTATGTATTTATGAAATTGCATGCCTAATTCTTCAAGTATGAATTTAGAAAGAAAAGCATGTTTTGAATTATGTCTATGCCTAGCTTTATAAACTATGATATGAAAATTTGCATGATGACCGATGTGTTTTCATGCTTTATAAATAAAATTTGGCATGAGATGGTGCCACCATGAAATGATGAGCTATATGTGTATGTTTTGGGAGTAGTATTTAGCACTAAGCGATGAGGGTTCGATTACCCAAATCTAGAAACTACGTTGCTGGCGTAGGTTATTAAATGATATGTGCCTTATAGGCTTAAGATAGTGGATCCACGTCTTTACGAATGGTGTGCTGTGTCCTAACGGGCATTAAGGCAGCTTTTTCAACTAGGGTTATATAGTTGGGTATGGTGACTCATTCCTTTGCAAGGTTCAAGTCAGCTTTTCTAACTAGGGTTATATAGTTAGATTCCATGTAAGCTCACATGGTCTCATGTCGGTTATAAGAAACTCCCTTACGTATGTTTTCAAGTTTTCTAAGCTTTATGAACTCTTACCTTAAAGTTTGTCTTTTACTTCTCGTTTTAACTTTCCATTATGATATTTATTCATGATACCCTATTTTGTATGGATTCTATCTAAGTACGTTTTTAAAGCATGTTTCTATCTTATTTATGCATTGCCCATATACTCAGTACATTCCATTGTACTGACGCATATTTTGCGTTGCATCATTTAATGATGCAGATTCAGGTGCTCTTTCTCAGATTCGTGGCTAGAGTTCCCAGGCCACTTACTCCGCCAGTTGTTGTGAGTCCTCTTAGGTCCGTACTTTGAGTTAGATAGGGTCTTGTCCTAGCATCTCATTATGTCATTATTAGAGGCTTTAAGACATAGACCGTATGTAACCCTTCGTGGGTATCGTATCTCTTTTGACTCGACCATCTGTCTTATGCTATTCTGTCTTTATCTTTGATGCTTTCGCTATGTTTTCTTTATGTTGGATTGAGAATGCTATGCCCAAGGGTTAGCTTGGAATCCTTGTGGTCTTGAGTCCCCTGTTACGTTTAGGGGTTAAATCTCAGGGCTTGACGAACTTGGTATCAGAGTCTCTGGTTCAAGAGTCCTAGGATGTCTGAAAGCCGCATCGAGTAGAGTCTTTCTCATGTGAGTGAAGTGCGCCACACATATGAGAGGAAAGCTATGAGGTGTCTTAGGAAAACTTTACTTCCTTCATGATTACGTCGTGCGATAGAACTTAACTCTTATGTCCCTCTAAATACTCATCTTGTACATTTCAGATTATGCCTCCTCTATGTGCTATGCCTCCCCGAGCTTCAATCTTGTACATTGAAGTTTGTTCTGAATTGCTTTTAGAACCCTTTTGTGTTTCTACTTTGGTTGGTGAGTCAATCTTAGCCAAAAGAATCTACCAAAATGCCCTATATCAGTCCTTCATAGAGTCACTTCAGCGGATCTAGTTGAGTTAGAGATGACTGATTTTGATGTCATTCTTGGTATGTATTGGTTTTATGCATGTTATGCTTCTGTTGATTGTCTTACTCGGGTTGTCAGTTTAAAGTTTCCAAATGAACCCATTTTAGAATGGCAAGGTAGTCCCCCTTTCTCGAAAGGTCATTTCGTATCTTATCTTATGACTAGGAAGATGATTTCAAAGGGGTATGTTTATCACATAGTGCAGGTTATGGACACGGAGTCCGAAACCCCATCCCTTCAGTCTATTTCTATTGTGAATGAGTTTCCAAAAGTGTTTCTCGAGGATTTGCCCGGAGTCCCTCCCGAGCAGGAGATAGACTTTGGGATAGATCTTCTTTCGGATACAAATCCTACCTCTATTCTTCTTTATAGAATGGCTCTCGTAGAACTAAAAGAGTTGAAAGATCAGTTGAAGGATCTTCTTGATAAAGGTTTCATCAGGCCTAGCATTTCTCCATGGGGTACCCCAGTTTTGTTTGTTCGAAAGAAAGATGGCTCACTTAGAATGTGTATTGATTATCGTCAGTTGAACAACGTCATAATCACGAATAAGTGTCCCATTTCTAGGATTGATGACCTGTTCAATCAGCTTCAGAGTGCTAGTTTCTTCTCCAATGTCGACCTTAGATCTGGGTATCATCAACTTCATGTTAGAGAGTGTGATATTTCGAAGACAGCCTTCCGAACTCGTTATGGTCATTATTAATTTGTTGTGATGTATTTTGGTCTAACGAATGCTCCTGCATCTTTTATGGATTTGATGAACCGGGTTTTCAAACTGTATTTGGATATGTTTGTGATTGTTTTCATTGATGATATCCTCATCTACTCTCGGAGTGAGGAGGAGCATGCGGATCACTTGAGGGTTGTGTTTCAAACTCTCAAGGATAGGCAATTGTTTGCTAAGTTTAGCAAGTGTGAGTTTTGGATACAGTCTGTTGCTTTTGTGGGTTGTATTATGACTAAAGATTGTATTGGGGTTGATTCTCAAAAGATAGAGGCAGTAAAGAACTGGCCTAGACCTACTTCTCTGTCTGATATTAGGAGTTTTTTGGGTTTGGCTGGTTACTACAGAAGGTTTGTGGAAGGATTTTCTTCCATTGCTGCCCCTTTGACCTGATTGACTTAGAAGAAGGTAAAATTTCAGTTGTTCGACTTGTGTGAGAAGAACTTTCAAGAATTGAAGACTAGATTGACCACATCTCCAGTGTTAGCTCTACCCAGGGCTTATGGGTTTTATTGTGTATTGTGATGCTTCTAGAATTGGTTTGGGTTGTGTTTTGATACAGCGTGGTAAGGTGATTGCTTATGCTTTGAGATAGCTTCAGACTCATTAAAAGAACTATCCTACTCATGATCTTGAGTTGGTAGCCGTGGTCTTTGCTTTGAAGATTTGGAGACATTACTTGTATGGTGTGCATATGGATGTATTCACCGATTATAAGAGTCTTCAGTATGTGTTCACTCAAAAGAAATTGAACTTGCGACAAAGGAGATGGCTTGAGCTTCTTAAGGATTATGATATGATTGTGCTTTACCATCTGGGTAAGGCCAATGTTGTGGCAGATGCATTGAGTAGCTAATCCATGGGAAGTGTAGCTTCTATTGAAGAGGGAAAGAAGGAATTGATTAAAGAGGTTCATAGGCTTGCTCGGTTGGGAATTCGCCTTATGGACTTGACCAAAGGTGGTGTGATTGTGCATAATGGTTCCGAATCTTCCTTAGTGGCTGAGGTGAAGGCAAATCAATACAATGATCCAGTTTTACTTCAGCTTAAGAGTGCAGTTCATCAGCAATGGGTTGAGGTTTTCTCCCAAGGGGGAGATGGTGTGCTTCACTATCAGGGTCATTTATGTGTGCCAGATGTTGATGGGTTGAGACAGCAGATTCTGACTGAGGCTCATAGTTCTAGATATTCCATCCTTCCGGGTGCCACTAAGATGTACCGTGATCTATGAGAAGTCTTTTGGTGGAGCGGTATGAAGAAGGACATAGCCGGGTTTGTGGCTAAGTGTCCCAACTTTCAATAAGTCAAAGTGGAACATCAAAGGCCGGGTGGCATGCTTCAAGATATTGACCTTCCCACTTGGAAATGGGAAGCGATCAATATGGACTTCATTACTGATTTGCCTCGTACTCGAAGGCAACATGATTCCATTTGGGTGATTATCGACCGGATGACCAAGTCATCCCACTTCTTGGCTGTTAAGACTACTGATTCAGCAGACGATTATGCCAGACTCTACATTCGGGAGATAGTTCGATTGCATGGTATTCCCTTGTCCATCATTTCTGACAGAGGTCCTCAGTTTACATCTCAGTTTTGGAGATCGTTTCAGAAAGGCCTTGGTACCCAGGTGAAGCTTAGCATAACTTTTCATCCTTAGACAGACGGTCAAGCAGAGCGCACTATTCAGACTTTGGATGATATGTTAAGAGCATGTGTGATTGATTTCAAAGGTAATTGGGATGATCACTTACCTCTTATCGAGTTTGCGTACAACAACAACTTTCACTCTAGCATCCAGATGGCTCCATATGAGGCACTTTATGTCCAGAGGTGTAGATCTCCTATTGGTTGGTTCGAGGTTTGTGAGGCAGCCTTGATTGGTCCAGATTTATGTGCATGAGACTATGGAGAAGGTTCAGCTTATTCGGGAAAGGTTGAAGACCGCTCAAATTCGACAGAAATCTTATACGGATGTGAGGAGAAGGGAATTGAAATTTGAAGTTGATGATTGGGTTTCCCTTAAGGTGTCACCCATGAATGGTGTGATGAGATTTGACAAGAAAGGAAAGCTTAGTCCCCATTTTGTAGGTCTTTATCGGATTCTGAGGAGAGTTGGTAGCGTTGCTTATGAGTTGGAGTTGCCAACAGAATGGGAAGCAGTTCATCCAGTTTTCCATGTTTCCTTATTGAAGAAGTGTGTTGGTGATCAGAGCTTGATTGTACCTTTGGAGGATGTGGGTGTGAAGGATAGTCTCACCTATGAGGAAGTTCCCGTAGAGATCCTTGATCGTCAGATTCAGAGGTTTAGAAATAATGAAGTTGTTTCGGTAAAAGTTCTTTGAAGAAATCAGCTTGTTGAAGGAGCTACTTGGGAAGCGAAAGAGGCCATGAAGGCCAAATATCCTCATCTCTTTCCTTCCGATTCAGTTCCAGCTTGAGGTAATAGTTTCCTCCTTAGTATGTCCCTCCGATCCCATTCCATCAATTCCTCTCATGATTCTAGCTTGCAACCATGTTTTACGAAGTTAGTTTATCATGTTTTCAAGTAAGAAAGTTCAGTGATTATGATTACTCTTTGATTTTCTTGTTTTGATGATTGGTTGGCTGTTTTATCTTCAGTTTTCCCTTGTTTAGTCTTCATTCGAGGATGAATGATCCCAAGGGGGAGACATTGTAACACCCCAAAAATAGAACCAGCTTTTAAAACTCATAACTTGCAGAAAATTTGAACTTTCAGAAATCACGGGTCAAGTCCACGAGCCATGGGTGGTTCCACGAGTCATGGAAGTGACTCGTGATTCCATTTCTACAGACCCTCCTCAAGTCTGAGAACCACGAATCAGTTTCACGACTAGTGAAGGTTTCCACGGGTCGTGGAACCAAATCGTAGAACTCAGACAAAGAGTGGTCGAGTCCCATGATTTCCACGACTTAGTCCTACGATTCGTGGAAGCTTCCACGAGTCATCCTGTTGAGTCGTAGAAAACCTTCAGCAGCCTGAAATCTTGGTCAGTTTCCATGAGAAGGAACCACGGGTCCTTTTCTAACTAGAGTTATATAGTTAGATTCCATGTAAGCTCACATGGTCTCATGTCGGTTATAAGAAACTCCCTTACGTATGTTTTCAAGTTTTCTAAGCTTTATGAACTCTTACCTTAAAGTTTGGCCTTTACTTCACGTTTTAACTTTCCATTATGAAATTTATTCATGATATCCTATTTTGTATGGATTCTATCTAAGTACATTTTTAAAGCATGTTTCTATCTTATTTATGCATTGCCCGTATACTCAGTAAATTCCATAGTACTGACGAATATTTTGCGCTGCATTCTTTAATGATGCAGATTCAGGTGCTCCTTCTCAGATTCATGGCTAGAGTTCCCAGGCCACTTACTCCGCCAGCTGTTGGTGAGTCCTCTTAGGTCGAGGACTAGTCATGTTCTTTGTTTATGCTGACTTTATTTCCATACTTTGAGTTAGCTAGGGTCTTGTCCTAGCAACTCATTATGTCATGATTAGAGGCTTTCAGACATAGACCATATGTAACCCTTCGTGGATGTCGTATCTCTTTTGACTCAACCATATGTCTTATGCTATTCTGTCTTTATATTTGATGCTTTCGCTATATTTCCTTTATATTGGATTGAGAATGCTATGCCCAAGGATTAGCTTGGGATCCTTGTGGTCCTGAGTCCCGTGTTACGTCTAGGGGATAAATCTCGGGGCGTGACAAGTATGTTATGTGAGGATTTCATTTGTTCAACCACAACCCATCCTCATATATCTTTGATCGTCATCCACAATTTACGTGGACTCTTATATGATCATATGACTTGTTTAAACTCATTTAATTGTGTAAATATCAATTTTTTTTTATTAATTAATTTTTCTTCTTTTAAAATTTTACTAGTTATGGTCTATACATAGGTATCCTAATCTAGTAGATTTATTATGGATGAAGGTCTTAGTATATGCGAGATTATAACTGGTCGAGGACCGAACTATGTATAGTCTCGCCTATACTAAGACCTTCATCCATAATAAACCTACTAGATTAGGATACCTATGTATAGACCATAACTAGTAGAATTTTAAAAGGAGAATAAATAATTAATAAAAAAATAAATAATTGATATTTACACAATTAAATGAGTTTAAACAAGTCATATGATCATATGAGAGTCCACGTAAATTGAGGATGACGATCAAAGATGTATGAGGATGGGTTGTGGTTGAACAAATGAAATCCTCACATAACATACTTCTTGTGCTTTGGTAAACATTACTCTCAGGATGTTGATTGTATAACCACTACTCATCCTCACACATCTCAGATCACCATTCCCAATTTACTTGGACTCTTATATGATCATATGACTTGTTAAAACTCATTTAATTGTGTAAATATCAATTATTTGTTTTTTATTAATTAATTATTTCTTTTTTTGAAAATATGCTAGTAAGGGCTATAAACTCATACGGTATATTATTGACAAAACGTGCAGTATAGGATTTTCAATCGACTCAATCGATGATCCTCAATATAATATAATTTATTTAGTTATTTGCTTTTTTTTGGCTATATACTAATATTTTTTTACCATTGCATCAACCCGTACACTGAAATCTATCGATTATATAGACTATCTAGCATGGATAATGGTGTCAGTCAAGTGTAGATCCTATAGACCGCTTAATTTGTTTAATATAAATTCATCTAATTGATGTTAGACCAGATTCATTATCTATGACAATATATAAATTGCTAACAGATGCAAAATTCAGAAACAATAAAATGGCAACAATATGTAGGAAACTGAAATTGGTTGTATTCATTTGTTCATTGCTACATATTTAATATAATATCAACACCAACTTGGGCAAAAAGGGCAAAAGGAAGAATCTTTCATCTAAAAAAATCCCTAACATGAAAGCTTCTTTGTAATGAACTAGAAATAAAACAACCAACATAAAAATAAAATTTAAACTAAGGAGATTGCGGGGAGTGACGTAGTTGTTGGGCTCCAGACTCAGCCTCTCCACGATCGCTCGTAAAAAATGAGTGATACGTCGTAGTTCCCGATTCAGGTGTTCACCATCCTTACCCAGACTATAAAAGAGATGGTACAGGTCATTGCGCATGAGGAGGAGGTCGTGGTGGCGCTGGAAACGCATCCTATTAACTGGTCAGAGGGAGATCCTTCTAGCCATTGCTACTATTTTTTTTAAATTGAGTGTTGAAGAAGATGAGAGTTTTGGATTTTGGTTTGGTAGATGGGTGTTTAAATAGACAATATAGAAGTCCTTTGATATGCTCACCCAATGATTGGTCTACACGTGTAGAAATGGAAGTCGAGTAGGTAACATTTACCCAATTGACGTAGCTGTGAATTGACGTGAAGCAGCTTTTTGAGG
Source organism: Jaltomata sinuosa (assembly GCA_003996215.1). NCBI lineage: Eukaryota > Viridiplantae > Streptophyta > Magnoliopsida > Solanales > Solanaceae > Jaltomata > Jaltomata sinuosa. The sequence goes on from QJPP01001469.1 coordinate 239,037, forward strand.
CGTCATAATTACTCGACGGTTCATCTCATTGATTGAATAATTAGGGTTTGTCAATAGACTCACAAGATAATCGATAATATATTATGTAGTACATAGTGCATAAACCAAATAGACAGTATGCACAATATATGCTACATTTTAGTTTATTGATTATAGAAATAGAGCAAAGTCGATAAAACTGATATGACATTAATTAGATCAAACTGCTGGGTCTCAAAATACATACATTAGCTTGAGTTATAAGAATAAAGTGTGAAGAGACTATCTAGGATTTGTTGTTATTACATGTGGTTCTCTTGTGTCTGGGTCTCTTGCATAGTGAACACTTGTTCCTCCTCTTAGTCTTGAAAGTCTCGCCGATGCCCTTAACACATTTCCTTCTCTTCCTTCTGATCTTGGTATCGACATGGGGAGGAAGAATATTCACGTCTAATAATTCCTGTGGCACACACCATTCGGACTCTAGAGGGACAACATTAATTGATTCCGAGTACGCAAGGAGGTAGGATTTGTCTTTATACACAGGCAAGGAGTACTCGTAGATGCTCAAACCATATTCATCACCATACTTTGATCGCAAAGAGGCCATCGCATGGGCGCACGATATTTTGACCAAGTCATATTTTCTACAAAAGCATGACTTTTTCAGTAGGTTTACTTTGGCTGTAAAGCCCGTGCCGAAAACGACGGTGAATTGGTTGCCGTCCCCATTTACGTTCTCCACGTAGAAGGAGTCACCCTTGCTCATATTGTCCCTTGCAATCTTTTCAGTGGCAGGCACCATTTTTTTCTCCCTATTATTGAGGGCATATGCATGCTTCTCCCTGAACTTCTCACCAAACCTCTTAGCAATCAAATTGAATATGGATGTCACGAGGTACTCCCTTTCGTCTTTCAATAGAGCATTGAGCGACTCGACAATATTTGTGGTCATCACATCAAACCTATTGTCGGGGAAATATGCCCTGCTCCACTTCTCAAAATCAAGTTCATGCTCGAGGACAAAGGCAGCCTCGGGATAATAGTTCTTCAATTCCGCAAAATGATCGCTAAACTCCTCAAAAGAATATGCCTTTGCTGCGTGGTAGTATAGATAGAGGTAATCTCCACATTGGTGATTTACCCGGAGATTTTCACCAAGGTGACTCATGCAGTACCTATGATGACCTTGATTGTAAACCCTCACGAAGACATTGGCGATGCTCTTGTGCCTATCGGAGATAAAGCACAAATCTGGTCCATCGACCACTATAGACTTCCGTTTCTCAAAGAAGAACATCTAAGATGCATCGTTTTCTTTGTCCACAACACAAAAGGCAATTGGATAGATGTGGTTCTCCGTATCCTGTGCGACCGTGCTTAGCAGCACACCATCATACTTATCATGTAAATGAGTGCCGTCGATTGCAATAACCTTTCTCATGTGGGAGAATCCTCTAATGCAAGCGCCAAAGACTAAAAAGTAGTACATGAACTTACAATTATCCATGTTTACCATGATGGAATAGGTAGAGCCAACATTAAGAGTGTCGATCATGTAGAAAAAAGTCGGCAAACATGAATACCCGTGCTCTGGTGTCCCTCAAACCATTTGCTTGGCGATCACACCTACCATCCAATATTTCCAATAACTTGGACTACAATGAAATTACTTGAAAATAATCCTCTGAATCTCTTTAGTGTCAGGACCCTTACCGTTGTGATACATATTCAGACAAAGAGACGCAATGACTTTGGCCAAGATTTTCTTATGGCTGCACGTAGCATGTTCGACGCCGCAAGTGTGATCGCCAATGTATTTGAAGATGAAAAAAACTACCTGAGCATTCATACTTTCTCGCCACAGCATCCACGCACTGTTGACACCCAATTTTGGCTCTCCTTTTTCCTATAATTAATTTCTTGATGCTTTTCGGTCCTAAGTACCTTAACAAATAATTACTTTTATTTTTGCATATTTATGTCAATAAATTTGGCTTTAAATAATAATTTTGAAAATAATAATAATAATATTATTTTCTATGCTTTCTACCTTTACATATTTACTACTTTCAAAATACAATAACTATTAATGTCGTATCTCATATATATCAAAAAAAATATATTTTGAAGTTTATTATTATTATTTTCTTTCACTATAACAAAAGTTATTATATTAACTTTATCTTAAACTCTGATCATATAAATATTTTTTGTCTTATTGCTATAATATTTTTGAAGTATAGTTTCTATTAATTATGAACCGTCACTACGCGTACCAAAGTTATTTTTTATATGTATGTATGTATGTATGTACGTATGTATATGTGCATGTGTATATGTATATGTCTGTATATTTTTAAAATTAATTAGGATGAAAGAAACATCGTTAAAATAATTTAGTAAAAACGATTGGGAAAAATTGGATCTTTCTACAAAACTAATTTTTCTATTAACTTAGTTGCTAAACTTGGGACAATTTAACTTTTTAATTCAGCCAAAATATTTGGCCCAATCCTTAAACCCGGCCCTATTACCTATTCAATTAACACCTGAAACCCCCCTAATCCTCTTCTCACTCACTTTATCATCTTCATCGTCCCTAACACACCCAAAACAGATCGACAAACACCCCAAATCCTTTTTCCCCTCACTTCATCATCTTCATCAATCCTAATACACCCTAACAGACCTCGCCCAGAATCCCAGAAACCTAACCACCACCTTTATTCAATTCTGTCAGAGCCTTCATTGTTGACTTTCGATTCAAGATGGCGTATTTCTCGCCAAAAATCTGAAATCAGAAGCTATCACAATCAAATCTAGATTTTTGGGGGTATGTTTTTCTCCAATCAATCACTCACTCCCCTCTCAAACGGCTATTTTCAGATTCAAATCATTAATTTTCACTATAAATACATGGTGTTGGTTTCCATTTTGGAAAAAGAAAAGAAAAGAGGTTTTTGAAGTGGAAAAACCTCCATTGATAACTACAGATTTTAGAGTTTTTAACTTCTTTTCTTGAGATTTTCATGGTATTGGAGCGTCTTTTCCTCTTACCATTGAAAAATTAAGAAAATCCCTCTGAAGTCATCTCTACAATCTTAAGTTTAGAACTTTTAATACCCTTAGTTTTTTTTGGTCAAATTCTTTTCTGTGTTCTTGGAAAAATTTGTTCGGAGAGGAGTCAGTGTGTGGAAACTCATCCCGGCAATTCGTCGTCTTAGTTTGCTACCCCGGAGAAGGTCAGTAATCACCATTGTCTTCATTTTGTTCTCTATTTGTAGAAGTAAAAAATGTAATTGTTCAAAAATTCTTGTCAGTTATTTTGGTTCTGACTAGTGGAATCTGTGAGCTGTTTGGTTTGCTTTAAGGCCATAAAAATGCATAACAAAAGCAAAGATCACTTAGAGGAATTATTGATTAACTCGTCTAATGTGCGAGTAATTGTACCCTTCACTAAGTTCTATTCTAATACCCCTGCTTGAGCCCTGTTTGATGTTATTTCCTGATAAAAGCTGCCTTATGTATGTTATTTTGTGAGATTGAGGTATAACTAGTGTTCTACGATTAAGCCTCCTCATCTTGTGTGATTAAAAGATGTAGGTTTGGTATAAATAGTTGTTTAATATATAGTTCTTGTCGTTTTTCCCAAACTCTGCTTATCTGAATATTGTTCACTCTGTTTAGGGTTATCTAAGACTAATCAAAGCTCGGAGAACATTAACTCGACTTATCAAATATGTGATTCGTTGTGTGGCTCGTCTAATTTTCTGTTTTGTGCGTTGGTTGAAATCTGCCTTTAGCATTTTACTAATCCTATATTTTATTTAATACCTTCATGGGGCTGTTTTGAGTCTAACTTATAATACGAGCTTCCAAGGAGAAGCTCTCTTTTACTTATAGATTAATGAAATTAGGCATATGAACTGATCTTTACTTTGTTTTATGAAATCTGAAATATTCTCTCAAGCTCAAGCATTAGTAAAAGAAAAAGGCTATACTTTAGCTTTGAAGTATGACATAGAAGTTTGACATCTATCCCAGCTCTATGTTAATAGGCTCCGCCATCTTTTAGTACTAAAAACCTCCCCATAGCTATACAATGAGTTATGTGATCGAGAATACAATTTATGTCTCTCTTGATTATTGAACGAGGATACGGGACAAGTGATTTTACTTAATATAGGTATTTTTAGCCCCCTTTTGAAAACAAATGCCCCGATAGTAGTTACTGCTTACCTTTTTTTTAATGAAATTAAGTATGTTTTCTGTTAAAAAAGAGAGTATGTTTTCTGATGTATAAAGAGTCTGCCATGTTTATTTGTTAAAAGAACAACCTAGCAATAAGTTGATATAGATCAAATGACGCTTACCATCCGGGATAAGGAAGGCATATAGTCTGAAGGAGGTCTGTAAGTTGCCATCTAAAATCGAACGATAAACTAGATTTCTCAGAAGTTGATGAACCAAAGGTTGTCTATAAGCCACAACTATGTCTAAAACCGAATAGTGTGCAAGATTGCCCAAGATTGTACAACCCAAGAGTTATCTATAAGACGCAACGATATCTGAAACCAGATAGTGTGCAAGATCACCTAAGAGTTGGTAGTTCAAGTGTAATTTGCAGGTCACAGAAACATCTGAAATTGGATAAAAGTACAAAACTACCAAAAATTGACAGCCCAAGGGTTATCTATAAGCCGCGACATATCTACGTTGATATTGTGCAGGACTACCCAAAAGCTAACAATTAAAGAAAAGTCTGTAAGTCGCATTACATCCAAGATCGGATAAAAGTGCAGGATTACCTAAAGACTGGAAATTCGAAGGACATCTGTAAGCTACCTCTATCCAAAGTTGGATGATGTGCAAGATTACTCGAAAGCTGACAATTCGAGGGACATTTGTAAGCCACCTCTATCCAAATTCAGATGATGTGCAAGACTACCTGAGGTTTGACAATCCAAGGGATATCTATAAGTCGCGTCGATACAAAAGATGCGCAAGACTTACCCGAAGTCATATGCAAAGATTATCACTGAATATCTGAGAGGGCTATCATATCAGAGACCATTACGAGCGATTATAAAGTCCATCATACCCAATGGCCAAGAAGGTCATCACATTCGAAGATTCATCGAGTTCAACTGCCACAAAGACAATCCTATCTGATGGCCAAGAAGGTTGTCATATTATCATGGGAATCGTCATTTCCTAAAACAGAGATAAGAAAGGTGGAATATCCCCCTAGGATTCTACATATGCAGAGATGAGGTAAAACAAAAAACAAAACTATCATTCCTTGTTGAATTGCTTTATTACTAACAGTTTTGTTTGAGATGTTATCGAGGACATCCGAGAGGGTAAAATTCTCAAAATAAAACCACAGGTGTGGATGACATCAAAAAGGATGCAGCACAACGTGGAACTATTTTTTAGTAGCAAACTGAGACATAGTCTAAAAAGGAATATCAAACTTTCTGGACGCAAGTTGAGGATGGACTTCCACTTCAATCAAACCACACCCCTATCAGAAGGCATGTGAGAATTTCTTTATTTTCTAGCGTCAGTTTCACATCTAGAGTACTTATGAACTCACTTTGGGAGAAATATTTATTTTCTTCAAATCTGGGTAACAATACACCTAGAGCAGCAAAAATTATGTCCAGGTAAATTCTTACCTATGGATGTGAAGAGCTACATATTCATAGTTGAGAGGTTGCAAGACTTCTTAGAGGAATTATTTTATTTGTTACTCATCCCAAGCCAAATGTTGTCTTAGCATAAAGATTACCTTTTCCACCTATTGAGTTGAACTACACGCAGCCTGATTCCCTGAGTCTCGAGATATGTAGGCGGACTCTATGTTGAAAACTCGGCTGCACTCTAAACTCCCACAATCCTCTTACTCCCTAACTTTTCGGTTTCTCTGTAATTTAAAATCGAAATAGTTTGGGATTCTTTAAAAAATCGTGCATAAAATCAAGCATCTTGAACTATAAGTGGCCTGATTTCTCATGTAAACTGAGATATGTAGGAAACTCGATATCGAGATTCGACCATAATTTCTTGAAATTCGTGGTAAAACTAATCTATTTCTAAGAGATCAATTAGTGATCGAACAAAATTGGGATTGCCAATTTCCTTTGCCCAGGATCTCTTTCATCGACCCTATCCAAAGGAAGGGACAGTTGTTGACAGCCAATTTTGGCTCTCCTTTTTCCTATGATTAATTTCTTGATGCTTTTCGGTCCTAAGTACCTTAACAAATAATTACTTTTATTTTTGCATATTAATTTCAATAAATTTGGCTTTAAATAATAATTTTGAAAATAATAATAATAATATTATTTTCTATGCTTTCTACCTTTACATATTTACTACTTTCAAAATACAATAACTATTAATGTCGTATCTCATATATATCAAAAAAAAAAATATTTTGTAGTTTATTATTATTATTTTCTTTCACTATAACAAAAGTTATTATATTAACTTTATCTTAAACTCTGATCATATAAATATTTTTTGTCTTATTGCTATAATATTTTTTAAGTATAGTTTCTATTAATTATGAACCGTCACTACGCGTATCAAAGTTATTTTTTATATGTATGTATGTATGTATGTACGTATGTATGTGTGCATGTGTATATGTATATGTATGTATATTTTGAAAATTAATTAGGATGAAAGAAACATCGTTAAAATAATTTAGTAAAAACGATTGGGAAAAATTGGATCTTTCTACAAAACTAATTTTTCTATTAACTTAGTTGCTAAACTTGGGCCAATTTAACTTTTTAATTCAACCAAAATATTTGGCCCAATCCTTAAACCCGGCCCTATTACCTATTCAATTAACACCTGAAACACCCCTAATCCTCTTCTCACTCACTTTATCATCTTCATCGTCCCTAACACACCCAAAACAGATCGACAAACACCCCTAATCCTTTTTCCCCTCACTTCATCATCTTCATCAATCCTAATACACCCTAACAGACCTCGCCCAGAACCCCAGAAACCTAACCACCACCCTTATTCAATTCTGTCAGAGCCTTCATTGTTGACTTTCGATTCAAGATGGCGTATTTCTCGCCAAAAATCTGAAATCAGAAGCTATCACAATCAAATCTAGATTTTTGGAGGTATGTTTTTCTCCAATCAATCACTCACCCCCCTCTCAAACGGATATTTTCAGATTCAAATCATTAATTTTCACTATAAATACATGGTGTTGGTTGCCATTTTGGAAAAAGAAAAGAAAAGAGGTTTTTGAAGTGGAAAAACCTCCATTGATAACTACAGATTTTAGAGTTCTTAACTTCTTTTCTTGAGATTTTCATGGTATTGGAGGGTCTTTTCCTCTTACCATTGAAAAATTAAGAAAATCCCTCTGAAGTCATCTGTACAATCTTAAGTTTAGAACTTTTAATACCCTTAGTTCTTTTTGGTCAAATTCTTTTATGTGTTCTTGGAAAAATTTGTTCGAAGAGGAGTCAGTGTGTGGAAACTCATCCCGGCAACTCATCGTCTTAGTTTGCTGCCTCGGAGAAGGTCAGTAATCACCATTGTCTTCATTTTGTTCTCTATTTGTAGAAGTAAAAAATGTAATTGTTCTAAAATTCTTGTCAGTTATTTTGGTTCTAACTAGTGGAATCTGTGAGCTGTTTGGTTTGCTTTAAGGCCATAAAAATGCATAGCAAAAGCAAAGATCACTTAGAGGAATTATGGATTAACTCATCTAATGTGCTAGTAATTGTACCCTTCACTAAGTTTTATTCTAATACCCCTGCTTGAGCCCTGTTTGATGTTATTTCCTGATAAAAGCTGCCTTATGTATGTTATTTTGTGAGAATGAGTTTAACTAGTGTTCTACGATTAAGCCTCCTCATCTTGTGTGATTAAAAGATGTAGGTTTGTTATAAATAGTTGTTTAATATATAGTTCTTGTCGTTTTTCCCAAACTATGCTTATCCGAACATTGTTCACTCTGTTTAGGGTTATCTAAGACTAATCAAAGCTCGAAGAACATTAACTCGACTTATCAAATATGTGATTCGTTGTGTGGCTCGTCTAATTTTCTGTTTTGTGCGTTGGTTGAAATCTGCCTTTAGCATTTTACTAATCCTATATTTTATTTAATACCTCCAAGGGGCTGTTTTGAATCTAACTTATAATACGAGCTTCCAAGGAGAAGCTCTCTTTTACTTATAGATTAATGAAATTAGGCATATGAACTGATCTTTACTTTGTTTTATGAAATCTGAAATATTCTCTCAAGCTCAAGCATTAGTTAAAGAAAAAGGCTGTACTTTAGCTTTGAAGTATGACATAGAAGTTTGACATCTATCCCAGCTCTATGTTAATAGGCTCCGCCATCTTTGAGTACTAAAAACCTCCCCATAGCTATACAATGAGTTATGTGATCGAGAATACAATTTATGTCTCTCTTGATTATTGAACGAGGATACGGGACAAGTGATTTTACTTAATATAGGTATTTTAGCCCCCTTTTGAAAACAAATGCCCCGATAGTAGTTACTGCTTACCTTTTTTTTTTATGAAATTAAGTATGTTTTCTGTTAAAAAAGAGAGTATGTTTTCTGATGTATAAAGAGTCTGCCATGTTTATTTGTTAAAAGAACAACCTAGCAATAAGTTGATATAGATAAAATGACGCTTACCATCCGGGATAAGGAAAGCATATAGTCTGAAGGAGGTCTGTAAGTCGCCATCTAAAATCGAACGATTAACTAGATTTCTCAGAAGTTGATAAACCAAAGGTTGTCTATAAGCCACAACTATGTCTAAAACCGAATAGTGTGCAAGATTGCTCAAGATTGTGCAAACCAAGAGTTATCTATAAGATGCAACGATATCTGAAACCAGATAGTATGCAAGATCACCTAAGAGTTGGTAGTTCAAGGGTAATTTGCAAGTCATAGCAACATCTGAAATTGGATAAAAGTACAAAACTACCAAAAATTGACAGCCCAAGGGTTATCTATAAGCCGCGACATATATACGTTGATATTGTGCAGGACTACCCAAAAGCTAACAATTAAAGAAAAGTCTGTAAGTCACATTACATCCAAGATCGGATAAAAGTGAAGGATTACCTAAAGACTGGCAATTCGAAGGACATCTGTAAGCCACCTCTATCCAAAGTTGGATGATGTGCAAGATTACTCGAAAGCTGACAATTCGAGGAACATTTGTAAGCCACCTCTATCCAAATTCAGATGATGTGCAAGACTACCTGAGGTTTGACAATCGAAGGGATATCTATAAGTCGCGTCGATACAAAAGATGCGCAAGACTTACCCGAAGTCATATGCAAAGATTATCACTGAATATCTGAGAGGGCTATCATATCAGAGACCATTACGAGCGATTATAAAGTCCATCATACCCAATGGCCAAGAAGGTCATCACATTCAAAGATTCATCGAGTTCAACTGCCACAAAGACAATCCTATCTGATGGCCAAGAAGGTTGTCATATTATCATGGGAATCGTCATTTCCTAAGACAGAGATAGGAAAGGTGGAATATCCCCCTAGGATTCAACATATGCAGAGATGAGGTAAAACAAAAAACAAAACTATCATTCCTTGTTGAATTGCTTTATTACTAACAGTTTTGTTTGAGATGTTACCGAGGACATCCGAGAGGGTAAAATTCTCAAAATAAAACAACAGGTGTGGATGACATCAAAAAGGATGCAGCACAACGTGGAACTATTTTTTAGCAGCTAACTGAGACATAGTCTAAAAAGGAATATAAAACTTTCTGGACGCAAGTTGAGGATGGACTTCCACTTCAATCAAACCACACCCCTATCAGAAGGCATGTGAGAACTTCTTTATTTTCTAGCGTCAGTTTTGCATCTAGAGTACTTCTGAACTCACTTTGGGAGCAATATTTATTTTCTTCAAATCTGGGTGACAATACACCTAGAGCAGTAAAAATTATGTCCAGGTAAATTCTTACCTATGGATGTGAAGAGCTACATATTCATAGTTGAGAGGTTGCAAGACTTCTTAGAGGAATTATTGATTAACTCGTTTAATGTGCAAGTAATTGTACCCTTCACTAAGTTCTATTCTAATACCCCTGCTTGAGCCCTGTTTGGTGTTATTTCCTGGTAAAAGCTGCCTTATGTATGTTATTTTTTGAGATTGAGTTTAACTAGTGTTCTACGATTATGCCTCCTCATCTTGTGTGATTAAAAGATGTAGGTTTGTTATAAATAGTTGTTTAATATATAGTTCTTGTCATTTTTCCCAAACTATGCTTATCCGAATGTTGTTCACTCTGTTTAGGGTTACGTAAGACTAATCAAAGCTCGAAGAACATTAACTCGACTTATCAAATATGTGATTCGATGTGTGGCTCGTCTAATTTTCTGTTTTGTGCCTTAGTTGAAATCTGCCTTTAGCATTTTACTAATCCTATATTTTGTTTTATACCTTCAAGGGACTGTTTTGAGTCTAACTTATAATATGAGCTTCCAAGGAGAAGCTCTATTTTACATAAAGATTAATGAAATTAGGCATATGAACTGATCTTTACATTGTTTTATGAAATCTGAAATTTTCTCTCAAGCTCAAGCATTAGTTAAAGGAAAAGGCTGTACTTTGACTTTGAAGTATGACATAGAAGTTCAACATCTATCTCAGCTCTATGTTAATAGGCTCCGCCATCTTTGAGTCCTAAAAACCTCCCCATAGCTATTCAATGAGTTATGGGATCGAGAATACAATTAATGTCTCTCTTGATTATTGAACGAGGATACAGGACAAGTGATTTTACTTAATATAAGTATTTTTAGCCCCCTTTTGAAAACAAATGCCCCGATAGTAGTTACTGCTTACCTTTTTTTTATGAAATTAAGTATGTTTTCTGATGTATAAAGAGTCTGCCATGTTTATTTGTTAAAAGAACAACCTAGCAATAAGTTGATATAGACACTTTGTTTCTAGAGGTGGAGATATTCAACCCTCCTTTAGTTAACTCATTTGGCTGCCTATAATGATTCTGTGAGTCTGAGACATACCATGCTAAGTAAAGCTTGTTCTAATTTCTATCTGCATTTTTAAAATGTTTTCAGTTCTGCCAAAGTTAGTGTGTTAGCGTGTTTGTTCCAGGCCTGGTTTAGGGCTGTTCATGATGTTTAAATTTTATTTGTTTTATTTGTCATCGCCAAGTGAAATGTTCTTTTGATTTACTACTTGATCAGTCATTTATCTTAACTCGTGTAAGAGTGAGAGAATGCTTATACGAGTAATTGAGACAGAGTTCGAATACTCATAATGTTCATCATTCTACATCTTTTTCTTTCCTTAAATACTTGAACACGATTTCCTCTTTCCCATTCCCCTTTGATTGTTGGCATAGATCTGCCCAAACAGCGAATGAGTAACATCGACCTTGGTCGAAAATCTAAATAGAGGTTGAGCGATCTTATCTCAGTTTTGTTTCAGTTTTGTTCTTAGATCATAGTCTCCTCGGGAAGAATTTTCTGGTGTCATCAGGGGAGAACATAATAAATATGTTCTTTCTTCCTAAATAGAGGGTAGAAGACGTCATTTCCCATTCAGGTTTTCAAAGGAACTGATTTCTAGTTACTTTATAAATGCAATTTGCATACTCTTTCTCCGTTTAAGTTCGATCGACTAAAGATTATTCCTTTGTTTACTGTTTGTTTTTAGTTATTTTATTTGATCAAAGTCTAAAGAAAAGAGAACTAACATAAGCATCGAGATTGGAGAACAAACATTTTGTGAAGTTCTTCATTCCATATCTTTCTCTATCTTTAAAGAACTTATATATTTTTTCTTGCCTTGCCTCCTTCTATTTTTGTTTTGAGGAGAACAAGGTGGAGTTTATACCCACAATTTTTTCCAGATAGAATAACTATGGACTGTTCAATTGGTTATGTTTCATTTTCTCAAGTACGTCTCTTTGGCAATGTTCTTATGGTTGTGTATTTAGCTCTAAAGTGTGCCTTCAATCTGGGAAGTGATGAGAGGACATAGGAAATTTCTAATGAAGTCCCTTTTATTTCTTCTTTACTTTACCTTGTCCGTGCATATTTGTCTGAAAAGCTCAGCCTAATTTTGAACTGGGAAGAGTCAAAGTTTAACTCGACCCTATGATTTAAACGCCCGCCTAAGGCTCGTGCATTTGTTGTTATTTTAACTAAACCTCGGTCTTCATTTTAAAAATTTAATTGCCTATGTATCTCTTTGTCTATCTTCTTACTCATATGTATTTAAGGTTTATCCATGCTCCTTTAAATAACTTACAGTTCGATATCAAAGTTGAATGTTGTTTCTCTTTATGCATCACAAGAGTAGTAAATTCCTCATTAACTTAAAATTCAATAATATTTGCTCATTTTATTTGGTCTTTAAAGGGTAATTCACTAATCCTTTCTTTCTTTTTCTCTCGCATAATACCTTCCAACGAGTCCATTGGACTCTTCCCATCCTCATATGCATTTAGCTCGATGATCAGCGATTCGGCCCATTTATCGCAATCAACCGAAAAGAAAGAGAAATGGATTTCAAAAAATATATTTTGCAGCACGTCTTGAAGACCCATTTCTCGTCAGACGATAAAAAAAAAGAAGTGAAAAAAATTACAAGTATTAGATTTTGGGCTAAAAGCCTAAAGTCGACTTCTTATCATTAGCTTCGTTTGCGTACATACTTTTGTATTACTAACATTGTTTGATTAAATTCTTATTTAACATAGATGAATCCCCAACGAGTCTGTTTTTACTTAATGAACTTTTTTCACTATTGCAATTTACTGTTTCATTGATATTAAATCACACAGGAATTGATTCAAACTCTCCAAACATTTTAATTCTCTAAGTAATATTTTGGTCCAAAAGGACATTGCTTAATTGGTAAATATTTCAAAGTTTTTTTTTTAGCATTTCCTAAAAGTTCTTTTTTAAAGACATTCCCAAAGGTATGGGTTTAGTATTTGAGTTACCATTTTATAGAAATAAATAAATTATATTCTCAAAACACAAGCGTTATTTTTGAGGATTGATAAAAACATGTCAAAGTATTACCCTTTTTTAAGAAGAAATTATTTTTAGCCACCAAAGTTTTTAAATCCGTCGATTAACCGCATTTGTAAATTTTTCGAAATGCCTAACACCTTCTTCGAAAAATTACTTGAACCCTTACCTCAAACTCTGGTTATAAAATAAAGGTTTTTTTTTTTTCTAAAACACCTTTCAAGAAATGGTTTTCTTAATTTCTTAAAAATTAAGTGGCGACTCTTTCTTTTCTTTCTTTCTTTTTTTTTTAATAAAACCGCCAAAGTTATGAAGGTGTTTTGATTCAGTTCAAAATGCGTCGTAACAGAAATGGCGACTCTGCTGGAAATTCATCTAGGTTCTAACCAAAAGGATTTTTTTTAACTTTTGTGGCTAACTTCTATTTGCTTTATATGTTTAAGCTTCAATTACTTGTTTAAATTATAAATTGTCATTGCATTTCATAGAATCTTCCACCACATGGCACACAATTTTATTTATGTTCAAAAGGGTTTCAAGATCTCGTGGCCTCTTTCCATAAATAATACTTTTTCAAAAATATGATAGTTTATGGGTACGTCATGCATCCAATGGCTATCATATTTTTAACCCAAGTTGTCCACTTGGGACCCGGTCTATTTCAAAGAAAGCCCACTCTAGACACCAAGGGTAGAGCGAAACCCAAACCCATTTTTAGGCATTGGCCTAGGACGATCCAATACCTAAGGGGTATTGGGCCCATTAGAAAAGACCACCCTGCATCTATTGGCCATGAGTCAATAACAGATGATTATCCATATGTGTTTAAATTTGAAGGAGCATATGCCACTTAAATTAAACCATTATCATCCGGGAGGGGGGAAACTTACCTTATTCATTTGTTTTGTAGGATGGCTCTACCGTGCCCCGCTAGAAGATTTCGAATGGTGACAGAACCGGATGATTTACTTAAAGTTTGGTGGAAATACACGAACAAGGCTGATAGGAAAATTATTCAAGAGCATATTAGATATCTACCTTCTCTCATGGATATGAAAGTTTGGCCCGAAATGATTCAAGTTATGACACAATTTTGGGACAATGAGAATATGGTATTTTGGTTTGGGAACGTACATTTAACTCCAATCATCGAGGAAGTGGTAGCAAGCTATGAGAGTGTGCCTATGTGCAACAAGAGGAGGAGGACACTGGATAAGGATATTCTAATTCCGGTGGTGTGGTACCGACAACAAATTAAAGAGGCATTCTTATTCACAGACGATAGTTGGCTTGGAAGGATTGATGGGTCGAACATACCTCTACGAAAGTTGTATTATCAGTTTGGGCATTACAATGCTTTCAAGAAATTCAGTCATGAGTTCGAATCCGAAGCAACTTGGAAGAGTCGTAGGGCTTTTGCATTTGCTATATGCCTACTAGGATCCATGGTATTTCCTCAAGGACCGAGAGGGACTATTCATCCTAGCATTGTCATGGTCACACATTCTCTCTTCTATGGGATCAAGTACGGGACCGATATCAAGTTTCATACATTGGCACCTATGATCGTTGTAGACATTTATCGAGCCTTGAGTAAGTGCCAAGAGGGTGAGCAATTTTTTCAGGGGTGCAATTTAATTTTGCAATGGTGGGTGATCAAACACATGCTCAAAATCTCTCACACTAAGAAGCTAGATCATCTAATGAGGTTAGACAACTTCGCATCCCATGGTATGTGGCTTACTATAAACAAATTCCAGAGAAAACCCAATCAAGGGTTTTGATTCACACAGTTCAGGGGTTTGAGAGATGACAATGTTCAATGGGTACTCAGGGATCTTCATCCCAAAAAATATATCACTCGAGGTGAGAAATTGCCTTTCTTATTACTTATAGGCCTTAAGGGAACTCGTCCTTATGTCCCCGCTAGGGTCCTTAGGCAGTTTGGTCTAAAGCAAGAAACCCCTCAAGTGGGCAAGATGATCAAGTTCATAACCGGTCATAAGAATGGTGTAGTGGCATTCAAAGATATGATTCGTCGAGAATGGAAGCAAAAGAAGGTTAAGGAACCTAAGGTCGAAGACAGGCTCAAGCCATAATGTAGTGAAACATACAAGGAATGGGTAAAGAAAAACCTTGCTGGGACTATTGAACCAGGTCCAAATGTGCCTTTTCGAGTGGTTGATGTTGAGTCCGAGCACCAGATCCAACTTCATAAGCTACGAGAGCAATGCACTAGAAGAGAGGTAGCACATCAAATGCAATACAAGGAAGATGCTATGACCATATAGCGTCTGAAGAAAGAATTGAAGCGGGCTAGGCAAGAGTTGGGTGATGCTAGGCACTGTTTGACTGAGTTGGATGATCGTATGGGCCAACAAATCAAGAGCATAGAAGGGATGGATTTTGGGAGTAGGGCTTTGATGGCGGGATCCCATTTGGTTATGGATAGGTACTTTATATGGCATGAAATGGACAAAACCAAAAGAGCAAGGACTGATACAGGACCTCCTGGAAGTTAGAGTTATTTATTATTATCTCCTGCGTGGGATTGTTTATTTCTTGCATTTTCCCATTTCCTAAAGATTGTATCCCCATTTGCTATTTAGTTGTAAAGACTTTGTCTCTTTTATCATTATTAATGAAAGCATATATTAGGGGTAATGGATCAACTTAAAGGCATATATCTCCTTCAAATTAGCTAGACCCATCCTTGGCACAAAAGGGTCACCCAATGTTAGGACGCACCAATTTTATATGCTATTATTCTCTTGTGTGCTATAACTGTTTTGTGTGATATATGTTGCTTTAAATTGAAGGTGAATTGGCCCACTTCTATTTCTAATTTTCTAAATCCCATCAGCAAAATACTCACCAATGCAAAGTCCTACCAAATCACTCCTCGAGTTTTCCAAGTTTCTCAGGAAAATATCCAAACTTTCTGTAAGCCTTCTAAAAAACTTAATTCCTCAGGAAGGTTGACTTTCCATGGACACCGAAGAAATGATGCGTAAGAGGATGAATGAGATTGACCAAAAGATCGCAGGAATGAAAGAACGGATTAAGGAAGATGAACAAGTGGAGAAGACTTTGGTAGCTAAATCCATAAAAGTTGATGAAAAGATAACTCTTGTGGAGGGAAAGATAGCCAAGATTGACATGAAGATAACATAGACGAAGGAGATAATTGACCAAACTGACGAGAAATACAAACAAGTGCTTAAAAGGTCATCGTTGGTCATAGAAAATGATGAAAAGTCTGTAAGAGAAAATGATGAACAAATTCAGCCTCTTAACCGAGCCACAAACTACTGGGCCAACATCAGGGATGACTCCGTTTGGCCAACTAGGTTCAAACTAGGAAAGATATGGATAACTCTCAAGGCTCACTCTCAGGAAAGTAACCGAAGGCCAAGGATCATTCTATGCTTGGACATTTACCAAGCCTTGAAGGCCATGATGGTCTTACAGCCCGATCAAACCATGGGTTTTTGGTGTAATCCTAAAGACGAGCATAAAAGGTGCACTTATCACCTGCGCCAGAGAGGTCATACTACCAATGAGTGCACTATGTTGAGGGTCAAGATCCATGAGATGATCAACAGTGGACAGATCAGCCACATATGGGGACTTCACACCATGCTAGTTTGTAATAAGATAGGGCCTGGTATACCAATCACCCAAGATGTTCTGATCCATCAATATGAATTCACCGTCTTTCATGATGCATACATTGATATCTATTTCAAGTTGGTTCACGCTGGAATAATTGAGCCAACTGAAAGAAAAGCTAGGAAAATGTCTGGCTTGGTGTAAATATAAGGAAATATGCCTCTATTATGCTGGAGAAGGGAGTCATGACATTGAGAATGTCGCACCTTTAGGATCGACCTCGAGCATCTCATTGATATGGCAAAGATCCATCTTGAATTCCCATCGTACTTCATATGAAGAGGAGGAGATGAAGCAAAGTATCAGTGATTAGTCGAGAAGAAGCTTTAAACGTAGCATAAGTTCCTTTTATGTTGTTTTAGCAGTTTTTTTATTTCCTTCCTTGTAATGAAAATTAGTGAAATGAATCAAAAGAACTATACTTGTACCTCAAACTACGTAGGGCCTGATTTCTCTGTACCTCAAACTACGTAGGGCCTGATTTCTCCTTCGTGAGATATGTAGGCAGCCTTTCAAAGTTCGGCCCCTATCTTTATAAATTTTCATTCTCCCCCCATTTTGATAAAAATACTAAAGAGTTCAGATAGTTGACAAGCAGAGACAATCAAGAAGATCAAGACTCGATGCAAGTCAACTTCCTGTCAAAATCACTTACTCTAAAAAAAGAATAAAAAAAAAATTAACGAGCAAATTCCTGCTCGTCGATCCTCCCTATTCAAAACCAATCATGGGTTGATTCACCTTCAATGAAGTGACACTTATGTGTTTAAATTCATGTTTGATATCTTGCTTTGATTATTATTGATGGAATCTAATGCATTTGCCTCTTGAGTTGTTTTTACTTTGCCAGGTAACAGAATAAAACAAAATTGATCTGTGTTGACTAAAAACTGGCAGAACACCCTTACTTTACCCGTTCAAAAGAAAACAAAGATTCCTCCCCTGACGCTTGCTTCTTAAAAGGCAAAGGCAAAATGACTAATAGTGATGGTGAAAATGCTTTGGCTATAAGAGACAATGTGATAGCAGAAAAGAATGAAATGATCATTGAATTTGCAAAGAAACTAGAGAAACTTCAAGAAGAAGTACAAAAGGCTAAGGATATGGCCAGTTTGGCCATCACCGCCAACACTCCTACCCCATGCGACTCCCGTCCCCCTCTCCAATTTCCTACGCACAACTCTCCATTGACCGAAAATCATCCGAGGGATATACCTTCTACTTCCATTCCAAGACCTCCCACTGATCCTATCTCTAGCAACCCTCTTCACATTGGATCCTTGTACCAGGACCACACTCCTCTCATCCAACATACCAACCGAAACAACAACCCCAATGCTTGAAACCCACAAAACCTCCCTCAGAATTACCAAAGCACACTACCAAATACCTACAATTCCCCGAATAATCCCCCTAAACTCACCAACCAACAAAACTTTACCTCCACATACCCAAATGCCGCTCTAAATGTCCCCAACCCTTCTATCCAAAGTATGCCACCTTTTAACTTCCACGCCACAATAGAACCTTATCCTACTTTTCCAGAAAACCTTGAACTCGGCCATTATAAGGAGAGGGAGAAGGAGCTGAAATCTGAAGAGGACACGCGATAAGAATATGATGCTAATTAAGGAAGAGATTTCTAGAATCAGAGAATCATGAGGTTCGCCTGATAAGGAGGGGTACAATTACGATGACCTTTGCATCCATCCGGAGTTAGATTTACCAGAGGGATTGAATATCCCCATGTTCGAGACATTCAACGGCATTGGAAACCCCAATGCTCATTTGAGAAGCTATTGTGATCAAATGGTAGGAGCAAGAAAGAATGAAGCACTGTTAATGAGGTTGTTTAGCAGAAGCTTGAGTGGTGAAACGCTGGAGTGGTTTACCACCCAAGAGTTAAAGAAGTGGTCCAGGTGGAGTAATCTAGCCAAAGACTTCTCCGGAAGGTTTTCTTATAATATAGAGGTCGTTCCAAATTGGTACTCCTTGGATCGCATTAAGCAGAAGTCAAATGAGCATTTTTGTGACTATGCTTATCACTGGAGAAAAGAAACAGCGAGGGTCCGACCTTCCATGACCGAGGAGGAGATCAGTGCAGTGTTTATGCGCTCCCAAGAATGAGAGTTCTATGATAAAATGATATCGTCAGTCAAGGCCAAGTTTGCCGATTTGGTTAAGATTGGTGAGACAGTTGAGGAAGGTCTGAGAAGTGGAAAGATTGCCAAGGTCTCAACGCAATCAGGATCTGCAGGGCTTCCTTGAAAGAATAAAGAGGACGTATCTTCTGTGTCCTATAGTCCAAGCACAATACCAAGAAGACTTTCGGAGCCAATTTCAAGAGAACACTCGTACCATCAACCCACCCTTTAGCTCTACAAAAACCCCAACCAGTCTTCTACACCCAACCCAGTTACCAAGCTCCACAACCTAATGCTTAGCCTATTTACAAAACTCCACAACCAAATGCTGAGCCCACTTACCAACCCCCTCCCTAAAATTTTCAAGTTTATCAAAGAGCTCCCAATAATCAAAACTACTGCAAAGTTCCCCCTCCCATCAATCAGAATAATACCAATCTTCCCCGTTTGAACTTAGAAAGGAAAGTTCCTCGAACTTTTACCCATTTGGCTGAGACTAGAACTCAGTTATTTGAAAGGTTAAAGGCAACATGGTTTATTCAGCCCATTCAGTCCAAACCTGGTAACATTGACTCTCGATTCTTCAGGGCCGACTGTTATTGCTCGTATCACTCTGGAGAAGCTGGACATGATACCAAGGATTGTATTAACCTGAAGCACAAGATTCAGGATTTTATTGATCACAGGGATATTACACTCCAGACAGCACCACCAAATGTCACAAATAACCCACTCCCAAATCACGGAGGAGCCTCTGTTAACATGATCAAATTGACGAGGAATGGAGGATGAGTAAGTCTATAGTGTCATCTAGTCCTAAGAAGCCAGAAGTGTTGGAGAAAGCTGTAGTCTCTTTAAGTATCATTGAGAAGCCATAATTTGTTGTGCTAACAGCCCCTCATCAGGCTTTTGCTTTAGTGCATGTAAAAGAACAGTTTGTAGTAGAAGCTGCCACGGCTCATGGAATGACTAGATCGGGAAGATGTTATATCCTCGAAGACCTGGTTAATGATGCTTATAAGAAAGATCAGCAGTAGAGACCGATTACTGAAGGAGAAGCCGAGGAGTTCTGGAGAAGGATGCAATCGAAAAAATATTCGATTGTATAGCATTTAGAGAAGATTCCTGCTCAAATCTCTATTTGGACATTGCTCATGAGCTCTCAATATCATAGACAGGCTCTGCTCAAAGTACTCAGTGAAGCCTATGTGCCTACAGGCATGAGTACAGAAAATTTGACTGCTATGGTGAGCCGGGTCATAGGAGGCCATCGTATTTATTTCAGCAATAATGAGCTTCCTTTTGAAGGGATAATGCATAACATGGCTTTGCAAATCACCGTCAAATGCCAAGACAATATTGTGAATAGAGTGTTGATTGATGATGTATCAAGTTTGAACATTTGCCCGCTGTCTACGCTTACCTAATTGGGCTATGATTTGGGCAAAATTCGCCAAAACAAGATTAATGTAAGAGCCTTTGATGGGGGTCAGAGGGACACCATTGGAGAAGTTAACTTATACATCCAAATAGGAACCGTTGAGTTTTGTGATGAGTTCCAAGTGATGGACATCACTACTAGCTACAACCTGCTCCTAGGGAGATCGTGGATCCATGCGGCTGAAGCTGTGCCATCGACGCTGCACCAAATGGTGAAGTTTGTGTGGGAAGACCACGAGGTAGTTATCCATGGTGAGGGGAGTCAATTGATCCACCTAAATGGATATGTCCCCGTGATAGAGGAAGTTCCGAGAAGAAGAGACTTTTATACCATGGAAATTGTGAATGCTACCAGAGAAGATCTTGCTCCATAAATAACAATGCCACCGGTCTACAAAATGCTCGCCACTACTATGCTGAGAAGTGGTTTTGAGCCAGGGTTTGGATTGGGTAAGAATTCTGATGGCATTACCGAGCCAATAAGAATCCCACGGAAACTATCCAAGCATGGATTGGGATATGTGCTCGAAGGAGGAAAGACACAGACTAAGGAGAGGGTGCATTTAGGGTTGCCAAAGCCATTACCTCACCTATATCAATCATTCCCTGTACGTGGTGGTTCTTCAAGCGACGGTCTTGGGGATGGAATATGGGATTTGTTTTGTGAATGTGATGTTGTATTGGAAGATATCCCTGAGGCAACCAGAATCAAAAAACCCGAGCCAGGTGAACAGTTGCAGATTTGGACCTCTACTCCTCTCATGACTCCCCAGTTATCCGGGTAGATAAAACTTTTTTTATAAAAATCGGTGATAGTCTGGATGAGGCCCGCGACCTACCCTTTATGTTTCATTTTTCTCGTACTGTTTTTACTGCTTTCCGAAAGGCTTAGCCTCACACTTGTGTGGGCCATAGCCAAAGTTTGTAAAAATCTTATGATTTCAATGAAAAGCCTCCCTTATTGTGAAGACCCTTGCCATTTTTTGCTTATTATTATCTAACTTATTCTTTTTTGTGATTTCAGTGATAATAGATTAAAACCTGCCAATGTCATGTCATGCCAAGAGCCTAATGAACAAATCAAAGTAGATGACGATGAATTCGAGGAATATGATGAAGAGACTACGGTCCATGAACTAGTTAATAGAAGAGCTAAACGATTTTGAGAATCGGGAAAAGCCCAACCTAGAGGAGACTGAGGTAGTCAACCTAGGGGATGGAGAAAAAGTCAAAGAAACCAGAATTAGCGTTCATCTGACAGAAGCACATAAAAATTAACTCATCAGATTACTCAGAGAGTACATTGACATATTCGCTTGGGCCTATAGTGACATGCCTGGGTTGAGTACAAACATCGTATCTCACAAGTTGCCCATCAATCTAGGATTCAGCCCAGTGAAGCAGAAGACCCAGAAGTTTAAGCCAGACTTAAGTCTAAGAATCGAAGAAGAAATTACCAAACAGATCGAATCTGGAGTAGTAGAGGTCATAAAGTACCCAACTTGGTTGGCCAATATTGTCCCAGTACCAAAGAAGGATGGGAAAATTAGGATCTGTGTTGATTATCGAGACCTGAACAAAGCCAGTCCCAAGGATAATTTTTTGCTACCCAATATCCACATCCTCATTGATAATTATGCAAAGCACGAGATGCAGTCATTCATGGATTGCTTTGCTAGGTATCATCAAATCTTAATGGATGAGAAGACGCAGAGAAAATAACCTTTATTACACCTTGGGGTGTTTATCATTATTGGGTAATGGTGTTCGGTCTTAAGAATGCAGGCGCCACATACATGAGAGCCATGACATCTATATTCCATGACATGATTCACAAGGAGATCAAAGTATACGTGGATGATGTAATTATCAAGTCCCGCGAGAGTTCAAATCACTCGACTCATTTAAGGAAGTTCTTAGGCCAACTACGAAAGTACAATCTAAAACTGAATCCCGCCAACTGTGCCTTTGGGGTGCCAGCCGGCAAATTGTTAGGCTTCATAGTCAGTAAAAGGGGCATCGAGCTCGACCCTTCAAAAGTCAAAGCAATCCAGGAGTTAACTCCTCCAAAGACCAAGAAAGGATTCACGAGTTTCTTGGGAAGGTTGAACTATATCAGTCGGTTCATAGCCCAATCAATGCTTATTTGTGAACCCATCTTCAAGCTGTTGAAGAAAGATGCATCGACCAACTGGACCAAAGAGTGTCAACAAGCTTTTGATCACATCAAGAGTTATTTATTGTAATGATCGGGCCCGTCGTTATGGTAATTTTTCCTGGTTTCATAAATTGGGAAAAATGGTTAAAAATTCATTCGGGGTAAGGAGGGTGACGTCATGGAAAAATTATGATTTTTCAGAAATAATCCAGGCTGACATCACTCTGCTAAAGCTGTAATTATTCCTCTATAGCGGAACCACTGTAGCGGAGGGACAGACCACTATAGTGGAGCTACGGGAGGCAATATGCCTGTGATGAGATTTTATTAAAAAGTCTCTTCTCCTCAGTTGAAAAACATAAAAGGGTTCCTCCAAAAACCCTCACATGTTGCTCAAAGGCTGGGGAATCTTGAGGAGGAGGAGTCATGGCCGAACAACAAGTGCATGATTATCGCTCATAGTCATAATCATGCACTTGTTGTTCGGCCATTTGTCTTATCCTGTACTTCTAAGTGTTGGCTTGGGAAGGCCACTATTTTGCAGCCTTCTTCTATAGCGGATGGTGCGTCCACTGTAGCGGAACCGCTACAGTGGAGGGGTACCGCTATAGCGAGACCGCCATAGTAAAGCCTAACCTCTATAGCGGTCTTCATCATCCCAGACCTTCAAGGAGTGCATCAATGGCGCCTCTTGGTCTAAAACTCCATTTTTGTCATCCCAAATATAGATCTACCTACCCAAGGTGCCCCATTACTGTTTTCTATAAAATATTTGGGCATGATGACCCCTATAGGTCGCCCTAATCAGAACTTTTGTTTAAGGATAAGCCTTCACCTTCCCACCCATTTTTGGCCCATTTTTGACCAACAATAGCATAACCTTACGCCCAGAATGCCTTGGAGGCATTGTAAACGTAAGGAAAGTGTCCATGCTTCGGGAATCCGACAAAAGAATCCAACCAAAAAGTTCAAGTTCAAACCCACTTCAATATACTACAAGTTCCTAGTTTTCTACCATATTCAAGTACAAAATCATGCAAGAGAGTAAGGGAAGGAGGTATTATGATTATTACCTGGAAATTCCGACGTTGGGAGTGGTATGATCGGGAGAGAGAGTCGAGTTTTTGAAAGGAATATGGGGAGAATGAGTGTAGAAATCCATTTCTTCCTAATTTTATTCTATTGCCAACCGCTATAGAGATCGGCTGTCCGCTATAGCGGGACCACTATAGTGGTGTAATGTCTGCCACAGTGGATGGTTCAGTCAGTTATCGGTAAGGGAAAAGTTCTCCCGGGTCTTTCCAAATTCATCCATCCCAACATGATACGATACCCGAGATTTCTTGGGTGCTCGAAAAGGGAATACGTGTAATTGTCCTTGTAAAACTCATAAATTCTTAGTCGGAACGAGGTAAGGATAAATCTTTCCTTGGGGCGGTAAGAGTCCCCGGTTAGTTTCTCTCCTCTAGTCTTATTCGGGATTGTTCGAGGATGAATGAGGGGTAACTTTGTATTTGTTTGAATGACCTGGCCCATCGTTATGGTAATTTTTCCTGGTTTCGTAAATTAGGGAAGATGATTAAAAATTCATTCGGGGTAAGGAGGGTGACGTCATGGAAAAATTTTGTTTTTTCAGAAATAATCTGGGCTGACAGCACTCTGCTATAGCAGTAAATATTTTGCTATAGCGGAACTGCTGTAGCGGAGGGACAGACCCCTATAGCGGAACTACGGGAGGTAGTATGCCTTTGATGGGATTTTATTAAAAAGTCTCTTCTCCTCAGTTGGAAAACATACGAGGGTTCATCCAATTCCTCCAAAAACCCTCTCATGATGCTCCAAGGCTGGGGAATCTTAAGGATGAGGAGTCATGGATGAAGGGACGCAGAACAACGGATTCCAGGACCATCGTTCAGCCAGGAACGCATTCATGGAGCCAAAAATGCACTGTTGCAGCTGCTTGGTGTCCAGGTAGGATAGGTTTCATGAGTAGTTAGACCTGTTTACTTTCTATACTTGTTGTATAGTAGAAATGGGTTTAGGCCTCGGGCAAGGAGTCTGGCGGATTTGGGATTGGTTGTATTGATTCTAGGATGTACGGAGTAAATGGCTGGTCTTGTGGTCTGTGTTATATGGATATATTATGCATCTTGGTATAATTAAATGATAGGTTAAGGGACTAGTATGTCGGGAAGGTTCGGGGAACTGGGGAAGCACTTGGGAGCCACGGGAAATGGGAATAGGAAACCCCTAGGTGGGGTTCAGAAATGTTTATGGCTTGAGACTCAGCGGCGGTCTTGCTAAGTTTAGGAAAAAGGAAATTGTGTAGCTACTTATAAGATTATTTAAAAAGGAAAAATGCTAGTTACATGTGATTAAATAAAAAGTGTGAACCGGGGATAGTCTTCGAGAGGGAATTAATGGTTCGTGTTTGTACCCGGAATGGGGTAGGTGATGGCTTACCATTTCTGTGAATGTTGTATATTCTTGTACTCATATCTAAGTGATTGTATGAATTACATTGCTTAGGTAATTGGGTAGAATGTCTAAGGTTCTTGCTTTACAGTCTATGATTTGAACGGTATTTGCTTGTTAGTTTACAAGTTATTTGTTCATGCATTTGACTGTGGATTATTGACATTCGGTTGGCTCGGGTACCACGCCTGTTACGGGTGTAATAAATGGTTGGCATGGGTACTACGCCTGGTACAGAATATACTAATGTTTGGCTCGGGTACCACGCCTGGTACGGGTTTACTTTTGTTGCATCATTACATTTTGATTATTGTGTTGCATTGATTGATACTGGTTCCATTAGTGGATCGGGTTGCTTATAGAATTGTGATAATTGTTATTGGTTCCTTGAGTGAACCGGGCTATTCTAGAATTGTGATGTCAATGGATGGTCCTTGAGGTGCCGAGAATTTCTGTATAACTGTTGTGTTGTTCTTGAGTTAGGCCGGGTTGATCACTGACACTTATATGTTGTTTAGAAGAGATCCCGAGGTGGGTCTGTATAATAGAAAGGAGAGGTTATTCATGTATATATGCTTGCAGGTCGTTGTCATTGAGTGTGCCTAGATGGTCGGGGATTAATTGTGATTAATGACTAAGGGTCGGTCGCGGTATAAATCGAGGTAGCTGTTAACACTGAGGTTGGTTAAGGGGATCCTTGGAGGGTCCGGGTCATGTGCTGAAAAAGGAATTAGATATAACTCTAGTGTTGTCGTTAACTGTAGCAAGTGTTGGTAGGTGGATTTCATGTGGTGGATAGACTGGGAGGAAGACTGAGAGTCTGGGGTTGTGGTTCTAGTTATCACGAACATATTAGAAGGTTTACTAGAGATCCGTGAAGGGTTGGACCCTGGTGAGTAATGTTACGAGTATAAGTGGTTGAGTTGGGCAGTTAGCCGGGCTAAGTCTGAAGGATAGTTAGAGCAGTTGACTTAGGTAAGGGAAGGGTAGTCCACGTATGGACATGGACATCGGTGAAGGGTAAGGGGACTTGGGAAGTCTAGGATTAAGTGACTTGGTGAGTCTAAGGTTAGTGTGACTTGAAAGTCTTGATAATGAGGGAGTCGACAGCGGAAGAACGTTGGAGGATGGGAAGCAAGTTATATTAATTTAAGTCATGTATTTTCCTGTTTTCTAATATGATGGTAGGAATGGATTCGGGTCGACCGATGATGCCTACCAGTACATGTGTTTGTACTAACTCTACTCTTGCTATACCTTTTTGGTATAGTCTGGTTGCAGGTTGGTGATATTTCATAGGTTCACGGCGATAAGGATCTTCAGCAGTTTCTGTCTTTGATTTCCATGGCGGAAGTTGTGTCTTTTCTGAACATGTTTTGTAAAAAAGGGATTTCCTCAGTTATAAAATAAATTAATTTAATGGGTTACTTTAATTTCCGCAAGTTACCTGTGAGACGGGTGGTAAGAGTTCGTCTATCTAGGTGGTTAGAGTAGGCGCCCGCACGTCCCGTTAGGTTGGGTCATGAAAGATGGTATCAAAGCCTAGGTTACCGATCTCCCAGTACAAGAGCAAAGTGATGAATAGGGTCCTATGGATTGGTGTGTTGATGTCCACATCTAATCTTTAGGGAACTATAAGGCACTCTTGGAATTGTCACCCTTCTTTCATTCTTTCGTGCGGTTCTTACTTGCTTGTATGGGTTGAGTCCAATTGGTATCTCTCTATTCCAATTGGTATCTCAGCAAGGTAAAAGGGGTCTCCGTACTTTAGTTACGACATGACAAGCAAGAGGAATTGGAACCGGGAAGGTTCCAATTGGTATCTGGCCTGAGAGGCTGTGGCAAGCATGGATAACCGTCTAATGGTCATCCGTGGTACGAATGAGGGGTGAAACTTGTGAAATGATTGGTGGTGATTTGATTGTGTTGTGACTTGAAATTGAATTGTTGTGTGTACAACCTTGTATGACTTAATTGGGATGGGTGTAGATATTTAAATGATGTGCATGTAGAGTCTATAGAGAGTCATTGACTGGAAATTTTGTGTGCTTTAGACTGTGTTAGTCTGTTAAATGTCTAGATCTAAAGGGTGGTACTATGTGTTAAAGGGGGCTTATCATTGGTTAAGATGATAAGGGATTGGGAACTGTGACTGTAGGGAAGCTTCGGTTTCAGGATAGTCGGAAATTTAGTTGGGAACCATGGGAACTAGGGAGTCATTAGTGTGTAATGGCGGGAAAATATTGCCGAAAAACAATTAATCATTGTGAATTCCTTGTAAATTTCTATGTGTTTCATGACGTGTTATACCTAATCCTAATGCGTTCAGTGCCAGGAAGGGTCTTGAGGGTGGTTTAAGAATATGGCAGGACTTACAGGTTGGGATAGTGGTAACCGGGAAGGGGGTTGAGTGCTTTTAGCTGGAATTCAAATTTCTGTACGGTTACCGTCGGGACCGCTATAGCGGTGAAATGTCTGCTATAGCGGAACCGCTATCGCAGAATGACCAACCACTATGCGGAGGTCAGCGAAGCAGAAGCTTGCTCTATTTTCCCCCTATTTTTCATTTCCTTCTCGGGGATAAGATAAACAAGTATCAGCTACAAAACCATTGTATAAAACCAAGGAAAGGCAGTGCTATATATATAATATATGTAGAAAAGGAAAAATAGTGTCTAACACGGGCATCCACGTGCCAAAACGAAAAAGGGGAAAGGGGAAATGTTGCCTTAAACAAGCCCCAAACGGGGGAAGCCCAAACATTAGTAATCAGTAATAAGGGGGGGGGGGAGTCCTAGGCCTCATCCTCACTCCGGAAGGGGAACTCCTGCATGTTCTCGGGCTCGAGGGTGGGGAGCTCCTTACCTGGGGTAGCACAAGAGAACATGACCTTGGTGGTCTTCCACATCCGGGTGAACATGCGGTCCCGGGAGCATCTCTTCCTCTTCTTTTCTTCTAACTCCCTTCGGAGTGTTGCAAGTTCCTGAGCGGAAGGGTGAGGGGCTGCGCCTCCAGCGTTGGGATCCTTTATGAACATCCGGACAGCTGCCAGATTTTACTCCAGCTGGGCTCTAGAGATCAGGGGTTGGGGCTGGGACTGGGAAGGGGCAGGAGTGTCATCATCCTCATCATCATCGTTGGCCTCCTCCACCGACTGAATACTCCCTACCTCATCCATCTTCCTCTTCTTCTTGGAGATGTCCTTCACCCGGACAGGGTGAAAGGGCTCGTCCATGGTCACCTCTGAGTCCGTGTGGTCCTGAGGCACACCAACTAGCCTACACAGCTTCGAGACCAGCCTAGGTAGATAAGGGCCCTTCCTGTGACCACCGTAGAATTCCTTCCACTCTGAGATGATCTGATCCCCCACATTCATGATAATCCCTTGCATGGCACAAGCAATCACCAAAGCTCGGGAATAGGTCATGTCGGTTTGATTTCCCGATGGACAGATCCTCCGGGATACCAAGTTCAGCCACCTCCTAGCCTCGGAGGAGAAGTAGACACTAGTTACGCCCTCGGGGCAGATCCAGTACACCTTGTCACTGAAAACGGGGTACACCAGAGTATTCCTTAGCCAAGTCATGTCCCATAGCTGAGCGTTTGCCATATACACCTCATTGGAGATGTGGGG
The DNA here is from genome assembly GCA_003996215.1 of Jaltomata sinuosa. Lineage (NCBI taxonomy): Eukaryota > Viridiplantae > Streptophyta > Magnoliopsida > Solanales > Solanaceae > Jaltomata > Jaltomata sinuosa. The sequence goes on from QJPP01001469.1 coordinate 267,586, forward strand.
CAGACCTAACACCTCATTAATGGTTTGGGCATCCACGGGGACGTCCACCCCTCGTAGCTGGATGGTAGGATTCAGCTCGTTCCAGTGGACCGTAGGGAGGATGGCATAGATCTCCCGCACCCAGCCGGTTAGCGCGGGAGGAGGAACTACTAGCAAAGTGTCCCACCCAAACTCTCGAACTCGGCAGTGGAAATCAACCGCTTTTCCATCTACCCCAGTCATTCGGCAGCCTCTCTCATAGCAGAAGCTGAATTTCCTGTAGTCCCTTAACCTTTCCGGACTAGCTTCATCGAGGAATCACTCATAGTCATAATCATGCACTTGTTGTTCGGCCATTTGTCTTATCCTGCAAGGGTAAGAAGGAGACAGGATTAGAAGAGTAATAGAACACAAAAGGGAGGAAAATTTTTCTAAGTGTTAGCTTGGGAAGGCCATTGTTTTATGGCCTTCCTCTATAGCGGATGGTGCATCCGTCGTAGCGGAACTGCTACAGCAGAGGGGTACCACTATAGTGGGACTGCCATAGCAGCGCCCAACCGCTATAGCGGTCTTCATCATCCCAGACCTTCAAGGGGTGCATCAATGGTGCCCCTTGGTCCAAAACTCCATTTTTGTCATCCCAAGTCCAGATCTACCTACCCAAGGTGCCCCATTACTGTTTTATATAAACAATTTGGGCATGATGACCCCTATAGATAGCCCTAATCACTACTTTTGTTCAAGGATAACCCTTCGCCTTCCCACCCATTTTTGGCCAACAATAGCATAATCCTTATGCCCAGAAAGCATTGGAGGCATTGTAAACGTAAGGGAAGCGTCCATGCTTCGGGAATCTGACAAAAAAATCCAACCAAAAAGTTAAAGTTCAAACCCACTTCAATATACTATAAGTTCCTAGTTTTCTACCACATTCAAGTACAAAATCGTGCAAGAGAGTAAGGGAAGGAGGGATTACGATTATTACCTGGAAATTCTGACGTTGGGAGTGGGATGATCGGGAGAGAGAGTAGAGTTTTTGAAAGGAATGTGGGGAGAATGAGGGGAGAAATCAGTTTCTCCCCAATTTCATTCTGTTGCCAACCGCTATAGCGGTCGGCTGTTCGCTATAGCGAGACCGCTATAGCAGTGTAATGTTTGACATAGTGGATGGTTCAGTCAGTTATCGATAAGGGAAAAGTTCTCCCGGGTCTTTCTAAATTCGTCCATCCCAACATGATACGAGACCTTGGATTTCTTGGGTGCTCGGAAAGGGAACACGTGTAATTGTCCTTGTGAAACTTGTAAATTCTTCGTCGGGACGAGGCAAGGATAAATCTTTCCTTGGGGCGGTAAGAGTCTCGGGTTAGTTTTGTCTCCTTTGGTCTTATTCAGGATCATTCGAGGACGAACGAGGGGTAAATTGGTATCTGTTGTAACGATCAGGCCCTTCGTTATGGTAATTTTTCTTGGTTTTGTAAATTGGGGAAAATGGTTAAAAATTCATTCGGAGTAAGGAGGGTGACGTCATGGAAAAATTCTGATTTTTCAAAAAGAATCCGAGCTGATGTCACTTTGCTATAACGGTAATTATTCCACTATAGTGGAACCGCTGTAGTGGAGGGACAGACCGCTATAGTGGAGCTACGGGAGGCAGTATGCCTTTGACGAGATTTTATTAAAAAGTCTCTTCTCCTCAGTTGGAAAACATACGAGGGTTCCTCCAAAAACCCTCTCATGCTGCTCCAAGGCTAGGGAATCTTGAGAAGGAAGAGTCATGATTGAAGGGACGCAGAACAACGGATTCCAAGACCATCGTTTAGTCGGGAACACATTCACTGAGCCAGAAATGCATCATTACAGCTGTTTGTCGTCCAGGTAAGCTAGGTTTCATGAGTAGTTAGACCTGTTTACTTTCCGTACTTGTTGTATAGTGGAAACGGAGAATCCATATTTAGGCCTCCGGGCACGGAGTCTGGCAGATTCAGGATTGGTTATGTTGATTCTAGGATGTACATAGTAAATGGCTGGTCTTGTGGTCTATGTTATGTGGCTATATTATGCATCTTGGTATGATTAAATGATAGGTTAGGGGACTAGTATGTCGGGAAGGTTCAGGGAACCGGGGAAGCGCTTGGAAGCCACGGGAAATGAGAATAAGAAACCCCTAGGTGGGGTTCAGGAATGTTTATGGCTTGAGACTCAGCGGCAGTCTTGATAAGGTTAGGAAAAAGGAAATTGTGTAGCTGCTTATAAGATTATGTATAAAGAGAAAATGCTAGTTACATGTGATTAAATAAAAAGGGTGAACCGGGGATAGTCTTCGGGCAGGAATTGATGGTTCGTGTTTGTACCTAGAATGGGGTAGGTGATGCTTACAATTTCTGTAAGTGTTGTATATTCTTGTACTCATATCTAAGTGATTGTATGAATTACATTGCTTAGGGAAGTTATGTAGAATGTTTAAGGTTCCTGTTTTACAGTCTGTGATTTGAACGGTATTTGCTTGTTAGTTTACAAGTTGTTTGTTCATGCATTTGACTGTGGATTATTGACATTTGGTTGGCTCGGGTACCACGCCTTGTACGAGTATAACAAATGGTTGGCACGGATACCACGCCTGGTACAAAATATACTAACGGTTGGCTCGGGTACCATGCCTGGTACGGGTTTACTTTTGTTGCATCATTGCATTTTTATTATTGTGTTGCATTGATTGATATTTGTTCTATGAGTGGACCGGGTTTATTATTGAAATGTGATAATTGTTATTGGTTCCTTGAGTGAACCGGGCTGTTCTGGAATTGTGATGTCAGTGGGTGGTCCTTGAGGGGCCGGGAATTTCTGTATAACTATTGTGTTAGTCTTGAGTTAGGCCGGGTTGATCACTGACACTTAGGTGTTGTTCAGAAGGGATCTCGGGGTGGGTCTGTATAATAGAAAGGGGAGGTTATTCATGTATATATGCTTGCAGGTCGTCGTCATTGAGTGTGCCTAGATGGTTGGGGATTAATTGTAATTAATGACTAAGGGTCAATCTCGGTATAGATCGAGGTAGCTGTTAACATTGAGGGTGGTTAAGGGGATCCTTGGCGGGTCCTGGTCATGTGCTGAAAAAGGAATTAGATGTAACTCTAGTGTTGTTGTTAAATGTATCAAGGGTTGGTAGGTGGATTTCATGTGGTGGATAAACTGGGAGGAAGATTGAGAGTCTGGGGTTGTGGTTCTAGTTATCGCGAACATATTAGCAGTTTTACTAGAGATCCATAGAGGATTAGACCCTTGTGAGTAATGTTACGAGTATAAGTGGTTGAGTTGGGCAGTTAGCTGGGCTAAGTCTGAAGGATAGTTAGAACAATTGACTTAGGTAAGGGAAGGGTAGTCCAGGTATGGACATGGACATCGGTGAAGGGTAAGGGGACTTGAGAAGTCTAGAATATTGAGACTTGGGAAGTCTAGGATTAGGTGACTTGGGGAGTCTAAGGTTAGTGTGACTCGGAAGTCTTGAGAATGAGGGAGTCGGCAGCGGAAGAACATTGGAGGATGGGAACCAAGTTATATTAATTTCAGTCATGTATTTTCTTGTTTTCTCATATGATGGTAGGAGTGGATTCGGGTCGACCGATGATGCCTACCAGTACATGTATTTGTACTGACTCTACTCTTGCTATACCTTTTTGGTATAGTCTGGTTGCAGGTTGGTGATGTTTTATCGGTTCACGGCGATAAGGATCTCCAGCAGCTTCTGTCTTCGATTTCCATGAAGGAAGTTGTGTATTTTTCCTCTTGTGTCATCTTTTAGTAGCTCTTGTACCTGTTTAGACTAGATCCTAGGGAGGGTGTTTTAAAAGTGTTGTAAAAGTCTTTCCGCAAGTTTTTATTAGTCTACCTTCTGAACATGTTTTGTAAAAATGGGATTTTCTCAGGTATAAAATGGATTAATTTAATGGGTTACTTTAATTTTCGCAAGTTACATGTGAGACGGGTGGTGAAGGTTCGTCTATCTAGGTGGTTAGAGTAGGCGCTCGCACGGCCCAATAGGTTGGGTCGTGACATTTATCCAGTCCATTAGTGTTAGTTCCTCCAAGAGAAGGGATCCTACTATTGCTATACTTGTCAGTCTCAGATAATGCATTTGGATATGTCCTGGGGAAACATGATGAAAGCGGGAAGAAGGAACGAGTTATCTACTACTTGAGCAAGAAGTTCACTCCTTATGAGGCCCGTTACACTCTGTTGGAAAGAACTTGTTGTGCTTTGACTTGGGTAGATCAAAAGCTGAGACATTATTTGTCGTCATACACAACATATCTCATTTCCAGAATGGACCCGTTGAAGTACATATTCCAGAAGGCCATGCCTACGGGGAAATTAGCAAAATGGCAAATGTTGATAAGTGAGTTCGACGTCATATATGTGACTCAAAAATCAAACAAGGGACAAGCCCTAGCAGATCATTTAGCGGAAAATCCTGTTGATGAAGATTATGAACCACTTTAGACTTATTTTCCAGATGGAGAAATCTTGTTCATAGGAGAAGATATAGCATAAGCATACCCGGGTTGGAGAATGTTCTTTGATGGAGCAGTCAATTTTAAAGGTTTAGGTATTGGAGCAGTTCTGGTATCAGAAACTGGTCAGCATTATCCAGTAACAGCCGAACTCCATTTCCCTTGCACTAACAACATGGCAGAGTATGAAGCTTGTATTCTCGGCATCAAATTAGCCATCGATATGGATGTTCAAGAATTATTAGTCATCAGCGATTCTGATTTGCTAATTCATCAAGTCCAAGGCAAATGGGCTGTGAAGAACTCCAAGATCTCACAATATGTGAAATTGGTGCAAAGATTATGCAAGAGGTTCAAAAAGATCGAATTCAGGCATATTCTGAGGATTCAAAATGAGTTTGTCGATGCCTTAACAACTATATCATCCATGATTCAGCATCCTGATCAGAACTTCATTGATCCACTGGAAATAAGTTTAAAAGAGCAACCCGTGCATTGTGCGCAAGTCGAAGTAGAACCAGATGGAAAGCCATGGTATTTTGATATCAAAAGGTATATGGAGACCGGAGTCTATCCAAAAGATGTGATAGTTAACCAAAAGAAGAAGATCCATCGGATGGCTAATAACTTTTTCTTAAATGGAGAAGTCCTTTACAGGAGAACTCCAGATTTGGGATTTTTTAAGATGTGTGGATTTGGTGGAAGCTACAAAGCTACTAGAAGAAGTGCATGCAGGAGTGTGTGGACCTCACATGAATAGGTTCACCCTGGCCAAGAAGATCTTGCGAGCTGGATATTTCTGGATGACTATGGAAAATGATTGCAGTAAATTTGTGCAGAAGTGCCACAAGTGCCAGATTCACGGAGATCTTATTCGAGTGCCTCCCAGTGAGCTTTATGCTATGAGTTCACCTTGGCCTTTTGTAGCCTGGGGCATGGATGTCATTGGTCCAATCGAGCCACCCGCTTCCAATGGACACAGATTCATTTTAGTTGCTATTGATTACTTTACCATGTGGGTGAAAGCTGCTTCTTACAAGTCTGTCACCAAGAAGGTTGTAGCTGATTTTGTGAAGAATAATTTGATATGTCAATTTGGAATCCCCGAGTCAATCATCACAAATAATGGAGAAAATCTGGATAGTCACTTAATGAAAGAGATATGTGAGCAATTCAAGATTACTCATTGTAATTCAACCGCGTACCGTCCTCAAATGAATAGAGCCGTAAAAGCTGCCAACAAGAACATCAAGAAGATCTTAAGGAAAATGGTGGACAGTCATCGATCATGGCATAAGATGTTGCCTTATGCTTTATTGGGATACCGAACGACTGTCAGAACTTCGACCGGGGCAACTCCTTATGCATTGGTATATGGGTCAGAAGTGGTGATACCTGCTGAAGTTGAGATACCCTCTCTTAGAATTATTCAAGAATCCAAGCTAAGCAATGAAGAATGGGTTCACGCCCGCTATGAACAACTCATGTGATTGATGAGAAAAGAATGAGTGTCGTGTGCCACGGCCAATTGTACCAGCGACGAATAACTCATGCATTCAACAAGAGAGTGAGAGCTCGCCTGTTCGCCATAGGGAAGTTGGTCCTTAAGCGTATCTTTCCTCACCAGGAGGAATACAAAGGAAAGTTTGCACCAAATTGGCAAGGACCATATGTCGTCCACAAGGTATTATCTGGAGGAGCCTTGATTTTGTCCGAGATGGATGGCCAAGTGTGGCCAAAACCAATCAACTCCGATGCTGTGAAGAAATACTATGCTTAAGAATGGTTTCTCTTTTCATTTCTTTCCCTGTAGTTGCACTTTTCTGATTGTAATCATTTCTATGGTTGTAACAGCTTGAAAATCCTTGTCCTCTTTGTATGAACTACGTTTGACCTGAATTCTCAAGAATGAGATACGTAGGAGACCTTTGTTGGCTTCGGTCACCCCTTTAATTATTTCCATTCTCCCTACTATGATAGTGGAAACTACGTTTGACCTGATTTCTGCTTCAACGGGATACGTAGGCGCCACAATGGCTCGGTCATATCACCCAAGAATAGAAACTGGGGCAGAATTTTTGAGAAAGGAATCTCAAAAATTCAAAAGGTGAAGATCTTTCTCCAGCAAATTAGAATGCAGATTGTGACAAAGAGCAACAGATATAAACCTCGAATCTCATAATTCCAACAGTGTGAAAAAATCTCTTATCAATAGGATGAGATTCATCATGAAGCCTTTTAACTGGGGCAGAAATTTTTAGGAGGACCTCAAAATTTCCACCAACACTTGTTTGAGAGTTTTAAAAAAATGAACCCCGAAGAATTTTCCCAGCACCAGGAGATCAGAGTCTACTTCAGAAATCCCCAGCTGCAATAAGTTCAAAGTGGACCAATCCCCAGCTACAACAGATTTCTCATTTTCAAACATCCCAGCTAGAGTGCTGAAGGGTCTTCAGAGCTCACAACAGCTCGTCAGATATGTCAAGGTCTCAAATGAAGGAAGTTCATTGAGCTAGTACATGACATGACCAAATTGGCAGAGAATTTCCTAAACCATCTTCAAAATTAATACTTTCAAAAACTATATTTTGAAAAGATTTTACAAGCTAATTTCCTCCTTTATAAATTTGACTTTATCTTATGTCTACTGTGACACGGGGGGTCGAGGATGCCAAAATGCCCGAAGATAGCAAATATTCTGAGATGACAAAGCAAGGAGCAGAAGATCGAAGGAGGTCGACACAGATCAGTTTTGCCAAAAACTAACAATTTTTCTGTGGATGCAGGTTATCCTAAGAAATATCAGGGATTGGAAAAAGTCCCTTATTGTCCAACATATTCAAAGAAATACAATGGTACCAAAGTCCTAAGATCGGCGAGAAAAGCCAAAGTGATGGGAAGAAGCCAAAATGACAAAGGTTCCTGGAACTGGTGAATTTGCTTGTAGTTTGTAGGAACTACCAGATAAAGAGAGATTGATGACATTTGCAAATCCCACCAGATCAGGGATCACAACCAACACGTGATGTTTGAAAGTGGTAGTTGTAGCCACTCCTAGAAATGGTAAGTGCGACGCTGTGTTAACTAATCAATTATTTTAAGCGCAGGTATACGCAAAGGAGTCAACACGCCGACATCAAAATCAAAGGGACCATCAGACAAGAGATTGGTGACGACCTCCTCAAATCCCAGCAAATCAGGGATTACAATGAACATGTGGTGTTCAAAAGCAGTATTTATATTTGTCCGCAGTTACAGGTTCAACTATTTATTTACATTCAGAATAACCCCTTTTGTTTGTCTATCCATCTCAAAAATAGGATGATGATTGAAAATAAAGTTATTTTGATCATCGTTATGAACACTTTCATTTTAAAGTTTTATCGAATATTGACTGCGGTCTCTAGTATAAGTGAAGCTATGGCTGCTAATTATTTACCTTGAGAGCAGGTACCGAAAAAAAAACTGATGTGTCAACAAAAGTGAAGGTGATGTTTTCTATAACTGCTCTATGGGCCATCACATTGTATTGCACCATATTGCATTGCATCATACTGCATTGCATCATGTTACATCACATCACATTGCATCATACTGTATTGCATTACTTTGCATTGAATTATGTCACATTGTATTGCATCATACTGTATTGCATTGCTTTGCATTGAATTATGTCACATTGTATTGCATCATACCGCATTACATTGCATTGTATTATGTCACATCATAATGTATCATATCACATTGTGTCATATTGTATCATGTTGCATTGTATTGTATGGCGTCATGTCACAAGGACCATGTCGCAAGGAGCATGTCGAGAGGACTATGTCACAAGGACCATGTCGAGAGGACCATGTCACAAGAACCATGTCACAAGGACCATGTCGCGAGGACCATGTTGAGAGGACCATCATCATCAATTACCACATGCATATGCTCGCTGCGAAGATTATTTCCCTCTACTGGCCAGTTTCAAGAGGATGACATTCAGAGGCATCCCTAAGTCGCACTTAGTGTGCAGGATCGACCCAAAAATATTTATATCCAATATCGCGTAGAGACGATGGAGTCTGACATTGAGGATATTCGCACACCATATTGCATTGCATCATACTGCATTGCATCATGTTACATCACATCACATTGTATCATATTGTATTGCATTGCTTTATATTAAATTATGTCACATTGTATTGCATCATACCGCATTACATTGCATTGTATTATGTCACATCATAATGCATCATATCACATTGCATCATATTGTATCATGTTCCATTGTATTGCATGGCGTCATGTCACAAGGACCATGTTGTGAGGACCATGTCGAGAGGACTATGTCACAAGGACCATGTCGAGAGGACCATGTCACAAGGACCATGCCGCGAGGACCATGTTGAGAGGACCATCATCATCAATTACCACATGCATATGCTCGCTGCGAAGATTATTTCCCTCTACTGGCCAGTTTCAAGAGGATGACATTCAGAGGCATCCCTAAGTCGCACTTAGTGTGCAGGATCGACCCAAAAATATTTATATCCAATATCGCGTAGAGACGATGGAGTCTGACATTGAGGATATTCGCACACCATATTGCATTGCATCATACTGCATTGCATCATGTTACATCACATCACATTGTATCATATTGTATTGCATTGCTTTATATTAAATTATGTCACATTGTATTGCATCATACCGCATTACATTGCATTGTATTATGTCACATCATAATGCATCATATCACATTGCATCATATTGTATCATGTTCCATTGTATTGCATGGCGTCATGTCACAAGGACCATGTTGTGAGGACCATGTCGAGAGGACTATGTCACAAGGACCATGTCGAGAGGACCATGTCACAAGGACCATGCCGCGAGGACCATGTTGAGAGGACCATCATCATCAATTACCACATGCATATGCTCGCTGCGAAGATTATTTCCCTCTACTGGCCAGTTTCAAGAGGATGACATTCAGAGGCATCCCTAAGTCGCACTTGGTGTGTAGGATCGACCCAAAAACATTTATATCCAATATCGCGTAGAGACGATGGAGTCTGACATTGAGGATATTCGCACATTTATATCATGCCACAACGAGATGATGGAGTCTGGCATTGGGAACACTTATATCCGATATTGCATAGAGATGGCAGAGTCTGACGTTGAGGATATTTGTACATTTGCATCCTTATTATCACGCAGAGATGACAGAGTCTGGCATTGAGAGCACTTTATGTCCAGTATCACATGGGGATGACAGAGTCTAACATGGATGATATTCGTGCATCCAGAAGAGACATTTATATTTGATCATGTAGCAAAGGCCTTTGCTACCCCGAAGATCAAATGACGCTTACCATCCGGGATAAGGAAAGCATATAGTCTGAAGGAGGTCTGTAAGTCGCCATCTAAAATTGAACAATAAACTAGATTTCTCAGAAGTTGATGAACCAAAGGTTGTCTATAAGCCACAACTATGTCTAAAACCGAATAGTGTGCAAGATTGCCCAAGATTGTACAACCCAAGAGTTATCTATAAGATGCAACGATATCTGAAACCAGATAGTGTGCAAGATCACCTAAGAGTTGGTAGTTCAAGGGTAATTTGCAAGTCACAGCAACATCTGAAATTAGATAAAAGTACAAAACTACCAAACATTGACAGCCCAAGGGTTATCTATAAGCCGCGACATATCTACGTTGATATTGTGCAGGACTACCCAAAAGCTAACAATTAAAGAAAAGTCTGTAAGTCGCATTACATCCAAGATCGGATAAAAGTGCAGGATTACCTAAAGACTGGCAATTCGAAGGACATCTGTAAGCCACCTCTATCCAAAGTTGGATGATGTGCAAGATTACTCGAAAGCTGACAATTCGAGGGACATTTGTAAGCCACCTCTATCCAAATTCAGATGATGTGCAAGACTACATGAGGTTTGACAATCCAAGGGATATCTATAAGTCGGGTCGATACAAAAGATGCGCAAGACTTACCCGAAGTCATATGCAAAGATTATCACTGAATATCTGAGAGGGATATCATATCAGAGACCATTACGAGCGATTATAAAGTACATCATACCCAATGGCCAAGAAGGTCATCACATTCGAAGATTCATCGAGTTCAACTGCCACAAAGAAAATCCTATCTGATGGCCAAGAAGGTTGTCATATTATCACGGGAATCGTCATTTCCTAAGACAGAGATAGGAAAGGTGGCATATCCCCCTAGGATTCAACATATGCAGAGATGAGGTAAAACAAAAAACAAAACTATCATTCCTTGTTGAATTTCTTTATTACTAACATTTTTGTTTGAGATGTTACCAAGGACATCCGAGAGGGTAAAATTCTCAAAATAAAACCACAGGTGTGGATGACATCAAAAAGGATGTAGCACAATGTGGAACTATTTTTTAGCAGTAAACTGAGACATAGTCTAAAAAAGAATATCAAACTTTCTGGACGCAAGTTGAGGATGGACTTCCACTTCAATCAAACCACACCCCTATCAGAAGGCATGTGAGAACTTCTTTATTTTCTAGCGTCAGTTTCGCATCTAGAGTACTTCTGAACTCACTTTGGGAGCAATATTTATTTTCTTCAAATCTGGGTGAAAATACACCCAGAGCAGCAAAAATTACGTCCAGGTAAATTCTTACCTATGGATGTGAAGAGCTACATATTCATAGTTGAGAGGTTGCAAGACTTCTTTTTCGTAACTCAATTATTTGTTACTCATCCCAAGCCAAATGTTGTCTTAGCATAAAGATTACCTTTTCCACCTATTGAGTTGAACTACACGTAGCCTGATTCCCTGAGTCTCGAGATATATAGGCGGACTCTATGTTGAAAACTCGGCTGCACTCTAAACTCCCATAATCCTCTTACTCCCTAACTTTTCAGTTTCTCTGTAATTTAAAATCAGAATAGTTTGGGATTCTTTAAAAAATCGTGCATCAAATCAAGCATCTTGAACTATAAGTGGCCTGATTTCTCATGTAAACTGAGATATGTAGGAAACTCGATATCGAGATTCGACCATAATTTTTTGAAATTTGTGGCAAAACTAATCAATTTCTAAGAGATCAATTAGTGATCGAACAAAATTGGGATTGCCAATTTCCTTTGCCCAGGATCTCTTTCATCGACCCTATCCAAAGGAAGGGACAGTTGTTGACAGCCAATTTTGGCTCTCCTTTTTCCTATGATTAATTTCTTGATGCTTTTCGGTCCTAAGTACCTTAACAAATAATTACTTTTATTTTTGCATATTAATTTCAATAAATTTGGCTTTAAATAATAATTTTGAAAAAAATAATAATAATATTATTTTCTTTGCTTTCTACCTTTACATATTTACTACTTTCAAAAGACAATAACTATTAATGTCGTATCTCATATATATAAAAACTCAAAAAATAAAATAAAATTGTAGTTTATTATTATTATTTTCTTTCACTATAACAAAAGTTATTATATTAACTTTTTTTTAAACTCTGATCATATAAATATTTTTTGTCTTATTGCTATAATAATTTTTAAGTATAGTTTCTATTAATTATGAACCGTCACTACGCGTACCAAAGTTATTTTTTATATGTATGTATGTATGTATGTATGTATGTATGTATGTATGTGTGCATGTGTATATGTATATATATGTATATTTTGAAAATTAATTAGGATGAAACAAACATCGTTAAAATAATTTAGTAAAAACGATTGGGAAAAATTGGATCTTTCTACAAAACTAATTTTTCTATTAACTTAGTTGCTAAACTTGGGCCAATTTAACTTTTTAATTCAGCCAAAATATTTGGCCCAATCCTTAAACCCGGCCCTATTACCTATTCAATTAACACCTGAAACACTCCTAATTCTCTTCTCACTCACTTTATCATCTTCATCGTCCCTAACACACCCAAAACAGATCGACAAACACCCCTAATCCTTTTTCCCCTCACTTCATCATCTTCATCAATCCTAATACACCCTAACAGACCTCGCCCAGAACCCCAGAAACCTAACCACCATGATAACGCTCAAAGTACCACTCCAATTAAGAAGCGTAAGCGATCGTTGTCAAATATAGAACCCAACAAAGGTTGGGGTCGATCCCACAGAGAATATGGTGAAAATTAAGTCGTTAGTGAATTAGTTGACTAATGGTCAATAGTTTCCGGTAAATAAAGGGGGGTTTTGGGTGATCAAAGTGTAAACAAAACGAACAATAATGTATGAGTGAAAATCAAGATGAGAGAGAACTAGGGAAGTATTCACCATGGCGATGGTAACAATGTTGATTCTAAGCTTAACCGAGTTCTTTCTATATGTGTGTCACGACGTGATTGAATTAATGGTATCATCTAAACGTTTCTCAACCAAATAGACGAATTTACTTTTCAATTCTCTCGAACTTGAAAAGGTGTGCTTTTAGATTTCAATCCTAAACATCAAGTAGATTAATCTAGTTACAGCATTAATCATAAGACGAGAGTTGGTAGTCTCGAATCCTCGTCGTTAATCAAGTTTTCCGGTTTTAATCTCTTTACTCAAGCAAATTTAAACCTGGGCATGTTCTAATATTTGCAACCACTAGAAAACGTTAAATAATGAATGATTAACAACGTGACAACATATATATTGAACCCGTCGCTACCCGGAATCTATCTTGCTACTTTTGCCATGGCTCCCACAACCTTAGTTGTGGGAGGTTTAGTTAATCATGCTTGTAGAAGAATAGAAGAAAGTCATATTCATAATAAAGAAAAGAGATCCTTACAATATAGTGAAAACAATCTTCAATTATTCCAAGAACAAGAAAACAAAGATCCCAAGAACAAATCAAGAACAAGATTCAAGGAGGAGGAAAACGTGTGTAGCGTGTTTCCTCTCTCAAAAATCGCTCAAAAACTCCTAAAACTATTGGGTGAACTATTGTGAAAGCTTCACAAATAAAATAAACCTAACATAGGGTATTTATAGGAGTCTAGGAAACAAATCCCAAAAATGCTCGGATTCCGCGTCGCGGACTGCCTGGGTGTGACGGCTAGGCTGACGGACCGTCACTGGCTTGACGGTCGTCGCCTGGACCGTCGTCACTAGGCAGTAGGCTGCCTCAGGGTGACGGTTTGGGTGATGGACCGTCACCCACTTGACGGACCGTCGCCTGAACCGTCACTCTTATCCAGAATGCTCGTTTTGCTCGTATTTCCTTCCGTTTCCATGTTTGTCCCTATTTCCTGAAAACATAACATAAACACATCAAAAACGACGACGGTTGCTTGAAAACGTACGATTGTTCTTAGTTAAAAGGAGTCGAAAGTGCCGTAAAATGGCGGCACATCAACACCCTCAACTTAGACGTTCGCTTGTCCTCAAGCAACATAACATAAAAGAAAAACAACACGACGACTCAATTAAGAAAACAAACTCGTGTCTCTAGCAACTCATGGTCATTCAACATCTTATTCAATTTTAATTCAAGATCCCTCGTCGCACACAAATGTATGAAACACTAACTTGCATGGATCCAAACATGTCATTCCGATATGATAGAACATTCTACATACACACGCGCAACTATCCTAACAATCAATAGACAATACAGACATCTTGGTGCCCTCACCACAAAGAAATCCACACACAAGATTTGGGACTAGGTAAGCGCTCACACTCACAAACGATTTCAAACAATGCACATGCGATACCATAGGCTTGCCCTTACTATTCTATTTCAGTTCTTCAGAAAGCCGCTCAGGATCACTACAGGACTTGTTTTGGCTTGTAATGAGGCTTCAAGTGCAGGTAGGATACATTTAGGGGTTAGTGACTAAGCCCTCCTTGGAACCACCGACGTCTTATTACCACATGACTTTACTTTGTCCATCCTTATTCACCTTTTTATTTCCTTTTCTCTAGCTACAGGTGCGGCCTCTTTATTTTGACAATTCTTTTTATTACTTTTTCGATCTTTTTCATCTTTTTTTTTTCTTTTCTTAGGCACACACCCGAATTTTCATTCTATTCACAACCAATCTTCTCCATCCTCTTTTTCTTATTATTCACCTCTATAGTAGCCACCCTCAACTTAGGCTGATTGCCTGGGTTGAGGTGCACGATGTCCATGGAAGGACCAGGGCCAAAACAGGGTTTACCTCTATAGTAGCCACCCTCAACTTAGGCTGATTGCCTGAGTTGAGGTGCACGATGTCCAAGGAAGGACCAGGGCCAAAATAGGGATTCACGTTAAACAGGAACGGTGACAGGTTATTGAAAGAATAAGATCAATTATGGCTCAAATAGGGATCAAAGGGATTATTTATATTTGGACGGTCTTTTAGGTTA
>QJPP01001470.1:0-15691 GCA_003996215.1 Jaltomata sinuosa
GCCATTGGCCTGGAAACCCCCCACGTAATTCGCGTCCTCAGTCTCCATACCTTGGGAACCCACAGCTTGTACCTTCTCTATATTTCCTGACGTCAAGTGCCTTGTCAGGAGGTCCAACTATGTCTTTAGATGCGCCATGTCTTGGTCGCGCTCCTCCTCTTTCCTACGCTGCTCAGCCGACATACCAACTGTATAGGTGCTAGCTGCAACCTCTGAATCTCGTGTGTGCCAGGCCCTGTTGGTCTTGGTGAGCCTGTCCAAAATAGTTGTGGCGTCGGCAAAAGTGCGACCCATAAACGCTCCACCTGCTGCGTTATCCAATGTCGGCTTGGTAGCCGAATTTAGTGCCCGGTAGAATGTCTGCATCAAGAATTCGTTGTTCAGCTGATGGTTGGGGCACTGTGTCAGCTTCTTCTTAAATCGCACCCAGGTCTCGTGCAGTGCTTCGTGCGGTTGCTGCCTGAAGTTGCTGATTTCGTCCCTCAACTGTATCATCCGAGAGGGAGGAAAGAACCTTTCTAGGAAAGCTCCTCTCAACTCTCCCCACGTTGCGATAGCGTCGGGGGTCAATTCTGTCAACCACAACGCTGCCTCATCAGACAGAGACAACGGAAACAACCTAAGCCTGATCGCAGTCTGACTCACTCCTGGCAGTTCGAACGATTTGCAGATCCCCACGAAATTCATCAAGTGCTGGTTTGGATCATCCCTAGCGACACCTCGGAACACTCCTCTCAAGTTCAGCAACTGAATCATCGTGCTAGTGATGTTGAACTTGGCTCCGGGCGGTAGCGGTGGAACAATGATGGCGCCAGTAGCGCCAGCTCCATCTAATTCGAAATCCTCATCCTGCAGACCACCAGCATTCAGATTTTGTTGGGCCTGCAGTTCGGCAGCGAGCCTTGCTGCCTCTAGTTCTGTGGCCATATTCTGCCTCAAAGTTCTAGCAAGCTCGGGATCGTAAGGTAGTATTGTTTCACCCGAGCTTCGGGTACTATGCATCCACAACTTTGTACCCTGTCAAAACAAAAACAACAAACAAACGTAAAGCAGGAAATTATAACAAAAAGTCAAATAGACACACCAGACTTAATCAAAAACCGTATTCCCCGGCAACGGCGCCATTTTTGATAACGCTCAAACTACACCTCAATTTAAGAAGCGTAAGCGATCGTTGTCAAATATATAACCCAACAAGGTTGGGGTCGAATCCCACAGAGAATATGGTGATGATTAAGACTTTAGTGAAGTATGTGACTAGTCGTCAATCGTTTCCAGTAAATAAAAGGGGGGGTTTTGTAATCAAATTGTAAACAAAACAATAATAAACGTAGGAGAAATAATCAGTAGGAGAGAATGCAACTAGGGACGTGGTTACCATGGCGTTGTAACAATGTCGATTCTAGGCTTAACCGGGTTCTTTCTATATGAATGTCACGATGTGATTGCGTCAATTGTATCGTCTAAACGTCTCTCGACCAAATAAACAAATTTCCTTTTATCTTCTCTCGATCTAAAAAGATGTGCTTTTTAGCTCTCAATCCTAACATCAAGTAGATTAATCCAGTTACGGCATTAATCTTTAAGACGAGAGTTGGTAGTCTCGAATCCTTGTTGTTAATCAAGTTTCCCGGTTTTAATCTCTTTCTCAAGCAAATTAAACCTAGGCATGTTCTAATGTTTGCAACCCACTAGAAAACGTGACATAACGTATGATTAACAACGTGACAATACATAAATCGAACCCAATGCTACCCGGAATCTATATTGCTACGTTTGCCATGGCTCCCACAACCCTAGTTGCGGGAGTTTTAGTTACTCATGCTCGAAGAAGAAAAGAAGTAATTTATTATAAAGGAAAGAAGATTCTTACAATATGATGAAAATACTCTTCAATAATCCAAGAACAAGAACAACCAAGAACTCAAGAACACGAATTCACGAATCCGAAAACGTGTTGTTGCTCTCAAAAAATGACTAAAACTATTCTAAAACTATTGGGTGTATTCTATTTACATAAACCTATCATAGGGTATTTATAGGAGACAAAGAAACCAAATCCAAAACGGGCTAGGAATCCCCAAAACGCGGGTCGCCGACGTAAGCCACTGCCTTAGCGTGACGGCCAGGTGTGACGGACCGTCAAGGCAGTGACGGACCGTTGCCTGGGCCGTCACTGCTAAGCAGTGATGCTGCCTTAAGTTGACGGTCCCAGTGACGGACCGTCAGACTTGTGACGGGCCGTCACTCAGGCCGTCACTCTTAGGCAGAATGTTGTTTTTCGCGTACTTTCTTCCGTTTCCGTGTTTGTTTCCATTTCCTACAAATACAACATAAAAACATCAAAAACAACAACGGTTGCTTGAAAACGTACGATTGTTCTTAGTAAAAAGGAGTCGAAAGTGACGTAAATTAGCGTCACATCAACTATCTCCGTTAAAATATTAATAATTTATAAAACTCCTATAAAATAAGTACATACACAAATATATCGTGATAAAAGTATTTTTTATAGACATTTAAAATATTTTAAAAAAGTAATAAAAATATAACTTTTTACCAAATTCAACTTTAAAATAAAATATTTTCAAATACACGCGATGTTAGTAAAACTCTTAAATGTAGGCTCGCTAGCCTTTGATACGGAACGCGGGCTAAGTCCATAGTAATCCCTTCCCACTTCCACTCAGGAATGGGAAGTCGCTGCATCAAACCACCAGGTCTCATGTGCTCGAACTTAACCTGCTGACAGTTCAAGCACCGAGATACGAAATCCGCTATATCCCGCTTCATACCACTCCACTAGTAAAGTTGCCTCAAGTCTCTATACATCTTTGCTATGCCAGGGTGAATGGAGTATCTAGTACAATGTGCCTCATAAAGTATCAACTGAATCAAATTACTAATCCTCGGAACACAAAGGCGACTATCAAACCTCAGAACCCCATCTAAATCTAGGGTAGCCCGATTGGTCTCACCCTGAACAACCCGATCACAAAGGTCACACAACTGCTGATCCTCAAACTGACGGCTCTGAATCTAATCAATCAAAGTAGAACGAACCTCAACACTGGCGAGAACTCTGCTAGGATCCGACAAGTCAAGCCTAACCAAACATTTGCCTTGCCCAGATGATACAGGATAGTGAAGTCATAGTCCTTCAGTAACTTGACCCATCTCCTCTGTCTCGAGTTCAACTCTCGCTGACTCGTGATATACTGAAGACTACGGTGATCGGTGAAGATCTCACTGTGAACTCCATATAGGTAATGCCTCCAGATCTTGAGCGCGAAAACTACCGCCGCCAACTCTAAGTCATGAGTGGGGTAGTTGCGCTCGTGAACCTTCAGCTGCCTCGATGCATATGCTATTACTCGACCCTGCTGCATCAACACACAACCAAGACCAACCCCAGAAGCATCACAATACACGGAGAAGCTCTGACCCTCAACCGAGAAAGTCAAAACTGGAGCTGAAGTCAATAAGGCCTTAAGCCTCTAGAAGCTATCCTCACACTGATCCGACCACTGAAATGGGACATCCTTCCTAGTCAACATAGTCAAGGGTGCTTCTATGGAGGAAAATCCCTCAACGAACCGTCTGTAGTAACCTGCTAACCCAATAAAGCTGCGGATCTCAGTAGCAGTAGTAAGTCTAGGCCAATCACAAACCGCAGAAATCTTTCCCGGGTCAACCCTAATCCCATCCTTAGACACCACATGCCCTAGGAATGCAACTAACTCAAGCGATAACTCGCACTTTGATAACTTGGCATAAAGCCGATGATCTCTCAAAGTCTGGAGTATAACCCTCAAGTGTTGCTCATGCTCATCTCTACTACGCGAGTATACCAAGATGTTGTCTATAAAAACTATCACAAATGAGTCCAAATACGGGCCAAGAACCCTGTTCATCAAGTTCATAAAGGTTGCGGGGGCATTAGTCAACCCAAAAGACATCACCAGGAACTCATAATGGCCATAACGTGTCCTGAATGCTATCTTAGGGATGTCCTCCGCCCTAATCCTCAACTGATGGTAGCCAGACCTCAAATCAATCTTCAAAAACACGACTGAACCCTGAAGATGGTCAAACAAATCATCAATCCTCGGCATCGGATACCTATTCTTCACTGTCACCCTATTCAGCTGCCGATAATCAATACACATGCGCATCGACCCATCTTTCTTCTTCACGAAGAGAACAGGAGCACCCCAAGGTGACACACTAGGTCTAATAAACCCCTTAGCTAACAGATCCTGGAGCTTCTCCTTAAGCTCCCTCAACTCAGCAGGGGCCATAAGGTAAGGAGAAATAGAAATGGGCCTAGTGCCCGACTCTAGCTCAATAGCGAAATCAATATCTCTCTCAAGTGGAAGGCCTGGCATGTCGGTAGGAAAACACATCGAGAAAGTCTCTAACCACAGGAACAGACTCAGGAGAAGTAGGGTCAGCACTAACATCTCGGACATATGCTAGATAAGCTAAACACCCACGGGAAATCAACTTCCTAGCTCGAAGACAAGAGATGATCCCAGATGGTGCATGGCTAACAGAACCCTGCCACACCACCGGGGATACACCGGGCACAGCTATGGTAATGGTCTTGGCATAACAATCCAAAACCACACGGTGAGGGGATAACCAGTCCATGCCCATTATCACATCAAAATCTAGCATATCAAGAATCATCAAATCACCCCAAGTCTCTGAATCACCAATAGATAGCATACAAGATCTCACAATCTGATCCACTACTAAAGAATCTCCTACTGGGGTCGAAACAGAAACAGGAACAGATAATGGCTCACTAGCCAACCCTAAACAAGGCACAAAGTAGGCAGATACATATGAACAAGTGGATCCAGGATCAAATAAAGCCATAGCAGACTGATGGCACACAGAAATCGTACCTGTAATCACAGCATCTGAGGCCTCTGCCTCTGGTCTCCTAGGGACCGCGTAAAACTGAAGATGACCTCCACCTTCCCGACCGCCATCCCTACCACCTACTCTGCCGCGCGGAGCACCACCTCTACTCTGACGACCACCCCCTCTAGCTGGGGGCTGAACTACTCGTAAAGGCTCGGCCAACTGAACTGTACCCTGCTGAGGGAAATCTCTAGCAAAATGACCGATCACACCACAAGTAAAACAAGCCCCTGGCGGCCTACTCGGTCGAGATGAACCAGCAGATCCCGCATAACCACCACGGCCTGATGCCCCAGAAACTGTACCCCTCGAAGACTGGCCGCCATAGCCCTGATGGCTGCTCTGACCCTGCTCGAATTGGGTACTACCGAAAGTCTGAAGGGAAGCCTGAACCGGTCGGCTGGACTGACCCTGGTGCTGTTGTGGCTGATAACTCCGGCTCCACTGGCCAGGACCTCTACCACCATATCTGGAACCACTGTAGACACCCTGATGCCGAGGCCTCTTATCTCTGGACCCCTGATCATGTCGCTGTAAGTCCTCCACAGTGCGGGCATAGTCTACGATAGCCTGAAATGACCGACCACTGGCAACCAATATCTCAGCTGGCTACCTGATCTCTGGCCTCAAACCCCATACAAATCTGCGAATCCTATCTGCCTCGGTAGGAATGATCATAGCTCCGAATGGTGCTAGCTGATGAAAATGGGTCTCATACTCTGAGACAGTCGTAGACCCCTGCATAAGGTGAGTAAACTGCTCCCTGCGACGCTCACGATCACTCTGAGGTAAGAACTTGGCCATAAAGGCCTCATAAAACTCAGACTAGGTCAAAGGAAGTGACGATGGTGGTCTACAAGCAACATGAGCCCTCCACCATAACTTCGCTGGGCCCTCTAACTGATAGGTAGTATAACCAACCCCGTGAGTCTCCAACAAACCCAAATGATGCAACATCTCCTCACAGGTAGTAATAAAGTCATGTGGATCCTGTCCAGAAGTACCAGCAAACCTCGGAGGTGCTAACCTCAAAAACCTACCCAACGCCTTATGCTCTGACTCTGTCATAGCTGAGCGAGGAGCAAGAGGCTGTGCAACTGATGGAACCAGAATGACCTCCGCATGGGGAGCCGCAGTAGCAGGCTCCACTCCTGAACTCTGTGCACCCAGGGCTTCCCCCTGAGCAGATGTCTGTGCTACCTCAGAAGGCCGCTCTCCAATCATACTCAAAAGTTGTAATAGTAATCCCCGAATATCTGGAGACTGAGCTGCGATTGGAGCTGGCACAAAAATGGGCGCTGGTGTTACTGGAGCTGGTACTGGAGCTGGTGGTACCTGGGCTGCCCCCTGATCCATATGCTGCTATGGCTCTATCTCAACTCTAGCAGCTCTAGCAGGTGCCACTGCTCGAGGGCGTCCTCGACCCTTAGCTGGAGTGGGGGGCTCATCTTCGCCTGATGCCGATGATCTCGTACGAACCATCTGCGGAAGAATGAAGTAGAGCAAATTAGATTTTCAGAAACTTCAAGGATCCTACGCATGACACAGAAGCAATGAAAGAGTCAAGTTTCCTAAAATGTCACTGTAGCCTCCCGAAGATTGAGTACGGACGTCTCCACCCCGATCCGCAGGACTCTGCTAAACATTGGCTCATATACCGATGACATCGGTGAACCTAGAGCTCCGATACCAAGTTGTCAAGACCCGAGTTCTCGGTCATGATGGCACCTACAACCCCCCAGTAGGTGAACCAATTCCCGTAGCCCAGGACAGTTAGTAATGGGCTACTATCTAACAAATAAGCGGGAGGGTAGTTTAATAAGCAAAAGTAAGGGAACGAGATGAAGAGAATAGATAACAGGAATATATATATACATATGCGGAAACTAAACCAAACCCCAAGACCTGGTATCATAGTATAGAGCTAGAACTACATACATGGAGTGTAACGATCCAAAACAATATATACATATGTCTCTAAATGGTAATAGAGTACATAAAGTCGAAGATAAACCAAAGCTAAGCTCCGATCGCCAAGAGCTCACCCTCAGTCTGAAGTAGTCCCCAACAGACCTCCAAGCACGAATCACAGTGATCTAACAGCGATGGCCCACGCTAAGATCTGCACCCAAAAGATAAAAGCGTAGTAACAGACAAAATAGAAGGTACATACAAAATAGAAGCAAGTAGTCACAGAAATCAACAAAAGGTACACAGGAACTAGCCCAGAGGGTAGTCAACAGAACCACATGTGAGGCCAGCAAGCAAAACATGTTGAACTTGGAGATTACATGGCATATATACAATCCGTAATTAATTGAACGACTCAGTTCATCATAGTTGAGAACTTGAGATATAAGAATGAAGTCTTTGACAACTTAACAAAAATCAATTTATAAAATGGGTTGCTGAAAGTTAAATGTTGAAATAGTTCTACAAGTTTTCATGAAAACCTTGCAACCAAAACTTAATTAATACACTACTTAAGTGAGTCATATGCTTAGATGTCAATAGATAGACACTTGTCCTTTAATGTCAGGATAAGAAGTCCAATAGTTAATTAATATATGAAATTGTGCACTTAGTTTTAAATGCATAAGGCGGTGGGACTCATTTTGAATAAAATTTATCAAATATAATAATAATTTTTTAACATAACTAGACTTACTATCTCCGTTAAAATATTAATAATTTATAAAACTCCTATAAAATAAGTACATACACAAATATATCATGATAAAAGTATTTTTTATAGACATTTAAAATATTTTAAAAAAGTAATAAAAATATAAATTTTTACCAAATTCAACTTTAAAATAAAATATTTTCAAATACACGCGATGTTAGTAAAATTCTTAAATGTAGGCTCGCTAGCCTTTGATACGGAACGCGGGCTAAGGTCGTACGGTCGAAATTCACCATCGCACGATTTTGATACTCAAGAACTCTCTTGAAACCCTCCCTTATGTTTTCTCACTGTTTCAGAACTGGATGATGTTTTAAAACGTGAAGTTGAGGCTTTAAATCGATTTTGACCCGACCCGGTTCGCGACCCGATTTCTGCCAGACAGTCCGCGGTAAAACAGTCATAACTTTTTACTCCCAGATCAGTTGGATGTGAGGTTTTGTGCGTTGGAAACTAGACTCGTAGACCTTCGATTTGGTATTTCGGGGGACTTCTAACTCTTTATATATTGAGAGAAAAGCTCTGAGACATTTTACCCAGTTCAGAAAATTTATTAAAGAAACGTACGATAACTTTTGCCGACTTGCTTGACTTCAAAACTTATCATACGACCAAACAAATGGACCCGGCACTGAAATACCGGTCCCTAAAAGCCTTAAATAACTTAGAGCCGCTACAAACAAGCTCTAACGGTACAAGAAAAATGTATACGTGGAAATAACCGGATGGGTCATTACAATAATATATTCATCCTTTCTTTCAAATCTTTGTTTGATCGTGTCTCTTTAGGTTTCTAGTAGTTTAAATTGGGCCTAACTGTTTTGGTTAGATTAGGTTGATTATTGATATGAGCACTCACTGTTGAATCGTTTGTCATACTGCTAATGAAATTCTTTGATCGGCCAAAGTGCTAAGTAATATGGCTCGTTCGTTTGTTCTCAAAAGGCATGATTGTTGGGCAATAGTTGTGTGATGATTTGTTCTACGTGATTTAGTTCATATTCTAGTGTTTTCAGTTTGATATCCTATTATTATGTAATTTTAAGTGAGCAATTGTCACGGAGAGAAGAATCTTCTATTGAAAAAAAATCAATAAAGGTTTGAAGATTCAAATCTGGATGTGAAGATCTAATGTCTTATATGTTGTTTGGGTTTCTGCTCAATTTGTGTTATTTTTTGTTATTATTATTATTACTTTATTATTATTTTTTATATTTCAAATGTCAAACTTTGGCACGAAAGAGTTTAAAAGTTCTCTTTTGACCCTTTTTCATGAACTTGTGTACTTTGTTTGAACAATTTGGGCAGCTGATTCGGGTTAGAATAATTAGGCCGTGTAATAGTGAGAAAAGCAAAATGAGATATATGTTTATTTCTTTCTCATGTGTTTACTTTGATCATGAGTCTTTATTGCTTTATTATTTTAATTTTTCTTTTGAATAGTTAGGTGTTAAGAACAGACATACTCTCATCACTTTAAATATCTCATACATGTACATCGCAATGGAGTGGCACCGCTTGGAGTTCAACCACGGGAGAGGAGGAGTCAACGCGAGGTGGAGCTCAATGGAGTCGTCGCCCCAAGCGGAGCCAGGTACATTTCGGGATATGATGACAAAAAGAGCAGGCTATAGCTGACTTCTTGTATGAAGCACACATAGCTTTATTAAAAATATAAAGCAACTCGTTACTCCATTCTTTTCTAATTTTATATGTCACTCTTTTAAAAATCTTAAAAACTTGAAAACTTTTTACTATTGTGTTAAATTTTAAATACATTTTCACACTATTTGAACGTCAAAATATTTTTTTTTAAAAGCTTTACATAACTTTGAAATACTAAAATATTTATTTAGTGCTTTGAAATATTTTTACGAATTCTTTAAGTCTTATTTTAAAGAGTTTAAGAGAGACGATCATACAAAAATAGAATAGAGTAGGTAACATCGCATTGGGCTCATTTTTAGCCTCGCTATACCTGATCCCACTCTTTCTCTCTCTCTCTCTCCCTCACACTCTCTATCTTAACTTTCCTGTATGCGTTGTTAATTTGTTGTTTGTTTTAGTTTCTTATTATATTTGCCACCAAAATTAAGGTGGCATACGCTTACTAACCATTTCTTTTCTTTTGCGAGATTTTGTAATTTATGGGATCAGTTAGAACACACTATGCTGAAAGGAGAATAATCTAGAGGTATTCTTTATTAATTCGACGCTTCGCCAACAAGGTTAGTCTCTTGGTCTTCATAATTCCTATGTCCCTGAATATGTAGTTTTGTGCGTAGGTTAGCTTTATTTTATTATTATGTCATCCGAGTGCTTTAAATATTCTGTTTGAAAGCGATCATGTTAGTTCTTTCTGTCTTGATTGTTAATATTGCATGTATTTTGTCACGACCCGATTTCTCGGTCATGATGGCTCCTACATTTCCCCCAGTAGGAGAACCAATCCCCGTAGCCCAGGACAGTTAGTAATGGGCTACTATCTAACAAATAAGCAAAAGTAAGAGAACAAGATGAAGAGAATAGATAGCAGGAATATATATATATTCACATGTGCGGGAACTAAACCAAACCCCAAGACCTGGTATCATAGTATAGAGCCAAAACTACATACATGGAGTGCAAACGATCCAAAACAATATATACAGATGTCTCTGAATGGTAATAGAGTACATAAAGCAAAAGATAAACTAAAGCTAAGCTCCGATCGCCAAGAGCTCACCCTCAGTCTGAAGTAATCCCCAACGGATCTCCAAGCATGACTTACAGTGATCTAACGGCGATGGCCCACGCTAGGATCTGCACCCAAAGATGCAGGGAGGTAGGGTGAGCACCAAATGCGAAGCATAGGGTACCCAGTAGGTATCATAGGCCGACTGGGCACATATAAGATGAAAGCGTAGTAACAGGCAGAATAGAAGCAAGTAGTCACAGAAATCAACGAAAGGTACACAGGAACTAGCCCAGAGGGAAATCAACAGAACCACATGTGAGGCCAGTAAGCCAAATATATACACCATAGTGATAACGCTCAAACTACACCTCAATTTAAGAAGCGTACGCGATCGTTGTCAAATATATAACCCAACAAGGTTGGGGTCGAATCCCACAGAGAATATGGTGATGATTAAGACTTTAGTGAAGTATGTGACTAGTCGTCAATCGTTTCCGGTAAATAAAAGGGGGGTTTTGTAATCAAATTGTAAATAAAACAATAATAAACTTAGGAGTTTAAATCAGTATGAGAGGATGAACTAGGGATGTGTTCACCATGGCGTTGTAACAATGTCGATTCTAGGCTTAACCAGGTTCTTTCTATATACGTGTCACGATGTGATTGCGTCAATTGTATCGTCTAAACGTCTCTCGACCAAATAAACAAATTTCCTTTTATCTTCTCTCGATCTCAAAAAGATGTGCTTTTTAGCTCTCAATCCTAACATCAAGTAGATTAATCCAGTTACGGCATTAATCTTTAAGACGAGAGTTGGTAGTCTCGAATCCTTGTTGTTAATCAAGTTTCTCGGTTTTAATCTCTTTCTCACGCAAATTAAACCTAGGCATGTTCTAATGTTTGCAACCCACTAGAAAACGTGACATAATGTATGATTAACAACGTGACAATACATAAATCGAACCCAACGCTCCCCGGAATCTATATTGCTACGTTTGTCATGGCTCCCACAACCCTAGTTGCGGGAGTTTTAGTTAATCATGCTATAAAGAAAAGAGAAGAGAATTGAATTCATAATAAGGAGAAGAAGTTCTTACAATATAATGAAACCCAATCTTCAATAATCCAAGACAAGAAAAACCAAGAACTCACGAACACGAATTCAAGAATCCGAAAACGTGTTGTTGCTCTCAAACAATGACTAAAAACTATTCTAAAACTATTGGGTGTCTTCTAATTACATAAACCTATCATAGGGTATTTATAGGAGTCAAAGAAACCAAATCCAAAATGGGCTAGGAATCCCCAAAACGCGGGTCGCCGCCTCACGCCACTGCCTAAGCGTGACGGTCAGGCTGACGGACCGTCAAGGCAGTGACGGACCGTCGCCTGGACCGTCACTGCTAGGCAATGGTGTCGCCTCCTTTGCTGCCTCCACGCGACGGTCTATGTGACGGACCGTCACACATGTGACGGACCGTCACTCAAACCGTCACCCTTAGGCAGAACTTCATTTTTCTCGTATTTTCTTCCGTTTTCGTGTTTGCTTCCATTTCCTACAAATACAACATAAAAACATCAAAAACAACAATGGTTGCTTGAAAACGTACGATTGTTCTTAGTAAAAAGGAGTCGAAAGTGACGTAAATTAGCGTCACATCAACACCCTCAACTTAAAACGTTCTCTTGTCCTCAAGCAACATAACATAAAACAATAATACGACTCTACTAAGAACACAAACTCATGTCTATAGCAACTCATGGTCATTCAAACTTATTCAATTAAATCAAGCTCCCTCGTAGCACACGTATGTATGAAACACTAACTTGCAAGGATCCAAACATGTCATTCCGATATGATAGAACATTATGCATACACACGCGTAGCTATCCTAACAATCAATAGACAATATAAACATCTTGGTGCCCTCACCACAAAGAAATCCCACACACAAGATTTGGGACTAGGTAAGCGCTCACCCTCACAAACGATTTCAAACAATGCACATGCGATACCATAGGCTTGCCCTTACTATTCTATTTCAGTTCTTCAGAAAGCTACTTAGGATCACTACAGGACTTGTATTTGCTTGTAATGAGGCTTCGGGTGCTGGTAGGATGCATTTAGGGGTTAGTGACTAAGCCCTCCTTGGAACCATTTACATCTTATCACCACATAACTTCACTTTATCCATCCTTATTTACCTTTTTATTTCCTTGATTCTAGATACAGGTGCGGCCTCTTTATTGACAATTCTTTTTGTTTCTTTTTTCGATCTTTTTCATCTTTCTTTATTTTTCTTTTCTTTTCTTAGGCGCACACCCGGATTTTCATTCTATTCAACAACAATCATCTCCATCCTCTTTTTTTTCTTCTCCTTTACCACTGTAGTAGCCACCCTCAACTTAGGCTGATTGCCTACGTCAAGGTGCACAATGTCCATTGGTAGGACCAGGGCCAAAACAGGGTTTACCTCTATAGTAGCCACCCTCAACTTAGGTTGTTTGCCTACGTTGAGGTGCACAATGTCCATTGGAAGGACCAGGGCCAAAATAGGGATTCAAAGTTAAACATGAATGGTGACAGGTTATTGAAAGAACAAGGTCAATTATGGCTCAAACAGGGACAAAAGGGGTTATTTATATTTGGACGGTCTTTTAGGTTAAGTGGACTGCACACAAAAAGGGCCTGTGATCCTTTCCTAAGCAACCAAACTTCAAACTTAACAAAATAGACCGGGCAAGTTCTAGATGCATGCACAGAGTAAGAATTTATGACAATTAATCTCACACACTCTTAGCACCAAGAACTATATCGCTACCAACTATCAAACAACCGCTCAACTTAAGCATACTCATTCTACTCATATTCACACAATGACATACAAAGATCCAGACAGTCAATCGTTTCAACATAAGCTCAAAACCAGAAAATTTTTCAAGGGGCCTCGTTTTTAGACAAGATCAACGCCTGCTTGCTATAGACACTAAAAAAAAAATTTAAAACAACCTAAACATGCCGGTTCTACTAGATAGCACACCGGAGGGAAAAGAAATCGGCAACAAAACCCTCGGTGGTGACTCACAGGTTTCCCAACACCCTCAACTTAGACTCATGCATTGTCCCCAATGCATATATATGCAAACTAAAAACTGTGAGAATAAAGGAATACCTGTGAAGTCGATATGACTCAAATTCCGGAATGATGTTGGAGACCGCCTGGGTCTCCAAAACAAGAGAACTCGATGGAGTACTTGTGTGCGCCAACCTCATGTTGCGCTCCAACTTCCTCTTTTATTGGCTCCACAGCTAGTCGTAACCGCTTCTTCGCTCTTTCTTTGTAGATTCTCTTGCGGTGTTTTCGTTTCCTTGAGCTATTTACACCGCTTTCCGCAACATGCTTCTCTTTTCGCGGCATCCTTCTCACAACAGCTAGCGTCTCGACCAAACACTTCTCCTCAAGGTGCACATCCGCAGGAGCTTCCTTAACAGCATTGATGACCGCGACCACCCTCATGTCACTTAGTTGCTTCATCAATTTAGACATATCGAACTTGACCATTTCATTGTTCAATCGGAAGGTCAGTTCGTTTTTCTCCATGTCAACCAAAACTCTCGTCGTAGCTAACAATGGTCGTCCCAAGATTATGGGAACTTCGAAGTCCACTTTGCAATCCAAAATTACAAAGTCAGCTGGGAAGATAAGCTTACCGACCTTTACTAGCACATCAGTCAATATCCCTACGGGTTGCTTTACCGAACGGTCAGCCATCATCACTCTCATGGACGTTGGTTTAGGAGCTCCCAAACCCAATTTGTCATACACTGCTAGCGGCATCAAATTTATACTAGCACCAAGATCACACATAGCTCTTCCGAAGTTGAGCTTCCCGATAGTACATGGAACAGTGAACGCACCTGGATCTCCTTTCTTTTCCACTAATGATCTAGAGGAAATAGCGCTGCAGTGATGGAGGTTGTCTTCCGGCTCAAAACTTACCATCCGCTTCTTTGTAATCAAGTCCTTCATGAACTTGGCATAACCGGGCATTTGTTCCAGAGCTTCCACCAATGGTATGTTTATTGAAATCTGTTTTAACATGGTCATGAAGTTCAGGAACTTACTATCGTCAGCTTTCTTCTTCAACCTCTGGGGGAAAGGGGGTGGGTGTCGAACCATCATAGTTGGAAGCTTTTCAGCTTCCTTGCGTTTCTCTGCGGGCTTTGGCGTTTCCTCCTCTACCGCCTCTTTATCATCCACACTATCATCTTGAGCATGAATTACCGGATGTGATTCCGGTAATACTTTTCCGCTTCTTGTGGTGAACGCCATACAGCTTGCATCATTCTGCGGATGAGTGGTGTCGCTCGGCAAAGTACCTATTTTCCTTGGGTTTAGAGATGCCGAGATGTGACCCACTTGCTGCTCTAGTTGCTTGATCGCGGTTGAGTGTGACTCCACTACCAGACTCAATGTTGATATCTCATTCCGTATTGCCTTTACCCCAGAGTCCGTTGATTCCACCTTAAGCAGCATCTTCGCCATCATGTTCTCAAGTTTGGACGTCTCAGTTTCGCTGCCAGTTTTGTCCCGATTGCCAGGTGGTATATACCACCCACCTCTATCGGAGTTGTTCCTCCAGCTTCCTTGGTCGCGATTTTTGTAGCCACCATTCTCATAGTGGTTGTCTCTTGGATAGTTCCGACCTTGGTTTCCCTGGCCATTGGCCTGGACCCCCCCCAAGTAATTGGCCTCCTCAGTCTCTATACCTTGGGAACCCACAGCTTGCACCTTCTCTATACTTCCTGACGTCAAGTGCCTTGTCAGGAGATCCAACTGTGTTTTAAGATGCGCCATGTCTTGGTCGCGCTCCTCCTCTTTCCTTCTCTGCTCTGCTGACATGCCAACTGTATAGGTGCTAGCTGCAACCTCTGAATCTCGTGTGTGCCAGGCCCTGTTGGTCTTGGTGAGCCTGTCTAGAATAGCTGTGGCGTCGGCAAAAGTGCGACCCATAAACGCTCCACCTGTTCCGTTATCCAATGTCGGCTTGGTAGCCGAATTTAGTGCCCGGTAGAATGTCTGCATCAAGAATTCGTTGTTCAGCTGATGGTTGGGGCACTGTGTCAGTTTCTTCTTAAATCGCAACCAGGTCTCGTGCAGTGCTTCGTGCGGTTGCTGCCAAAAGTTGTTGATTTCGTCCCTCAACTGTATCATCCGAGAGGGAGGAAAGAACCTTTCTAGGAAAGCTCCTCTCAACTCTCCCCACGTTGCGATAGAGTCGGGGGTCAGCTCTGTCAACCACAATGCTGCCTCCTCAGACAGAGACAACGGAAACAACCTGAGCCTGATCGCTGTCTGACTCACGCCTGGCAGCTCAAATGATTTGCAGATCCC